>CAAKHG010018425.1:7337-14837 GCA_901007715.1 Dactylopterus volitans
AACAAAAATGAAAACATTTTTTTTTTTTTTTTTTTGGTTTCCCATCTGTTTTTATCTTTCAAAGGCTTATTTTCTTTATCGCCACATTTCGTTTTTACTATTTCTCTTGGCACATAATTAATTGTGCACCTACTCCCCATTTACCGCACACGCTTCGCATTTCATCGCCCGCGCTACATTTCCAATTTTCCCAAAGCTCGCATGATAATGAGATGGGTTTTTGTGGGTTTTCTGAACTCTGCGGCAAAGAGGGAGTCAAGATCTAATTGAAAAAACCTATATGACACTGAATATGAATAGGACTGAATTCTTTGATTTGACCGCTATCTTTTTATAGAACTTCTTTTTAACCACTTCACAGTGGTTGATGACTTAAAAAAAAAAAAAGTCAATTATGCTCTGATTAGAATTTTTAATTTAACTGCTACTCCGGCTGCGCGTCCTTTAAGTTGAGTGGAACTTGCGTACATGAAACGTGAGGGAAAAGTATAACTTAAACAAACTTAACTCCCAAAGAGAGATGTACCTCGTGTGCTTTTACTTCATCGCGGCGAATTGGCGCCAGTGACGGCGGCGTCTATATACGCGGGCGTTTGATGGATTGCATCGACGTATTGCGCAAAGACTCAGAAGAGGGTCCCCAGGGGATGAAACCGGCTAATGTTGTTGACATCGTGACCTTTGCCGCTGTGCCTCAAGTTTGATATTATTGCCGCTTCTGCTAAAATCTGCAGGTGGGTTGCAGCCCTCCTCCTATATTTCAAACATTTAGTGGATGGATTGGCGTGTTTTTGCACACGTTCGACGTTTGCAGACGCCCCAGCTTTTTTTTTTTTTAATTCAGCGCTGCCATTGGGTTAAACTGAGCAAGTGCACACTGAAACCGCTTCGGCGTCATGTTAAACATCAGCTAACATTCACATGCTGGCGCAGCAGCACCTTCAGCTAAATGCTAACGTGCATCCGCCCCGAGCCTCCAGCGTTGCCGCTCACGCTTCCCTCTCCTCCTAATCTTCTTCAAAACGCTTTTGTACAACAGCCTGTAATATTTGAAGAGGGGGAATAAAGCACTTAATTGACAGCTAAGCAGTCTCCCACATTTTTTAAAAATCAAAGCTTGTGAGTCTTGACATCCCCCCTCAACACTTCTGTACTAATGCACTCTCCGATGCTTTGTAGAAACTGCACCGCTATCCCTCTGACATCGCTTTCAGAAAAAGGAAAAAGTTGAGACAAAGTTTTTGTCAGGTGGAATAAAAACCCCAAAAGTTTGACATAATCCAGAAAAATTACAGGTCCAGCCTGACAAAATGCGTCTGTGTCTTACACAGCAGCTTCCAGGGGAAAGCGAAGCTCAACCGAGCTTAGAGCAAAAATGAGCTGTGAAGCTGTGCTAAGCCTTCGCTCAATCCATGTTGCCCCTCTTAACTTTAAGTACATTTGGAAAAACCGAGGTCCAGAGAAAATATTGAATATTTCTCCCGGCACTTATTGCGGCGCGTATTGACTGCACTTATATGATGACGCCCGAAACACAGAGGATTCATTTAGCTGTTGACATGCCGGAGCTGGTCTGGGGGTCGATCTCTAAATATAGATGGATGATGAGCTCCCCAACCAATCGGGATATATATATATATATATTTTTTTTTTTAACAGCTGATGGCAGCAGCACACGGTGCTTTTTTTTTTTGTTTTTGTTTTTTTGTTTTCTGTCAAATGAGAGCAGAGCGCGATCGGGCAATAATGTGTTTTCCACAAGGGATCAAACTCTGCTGAACTCGGATTTAAATTATTCATCATAGTATTGATTTTTTTTTTCACATTTGTATAAATAAATCACCGTTGGCAGGCTCGACTTTCAGTCACTTATGAAGAAACGCGCGCGCACACACAAACTCGCTGGCCAATGTGCCGCTTTATACTGTAAGTACTTCCCTAAGAAAGTGTCTGCTTATCTAAGCCATATTAGACTGCAAAACACACAAACTCATAGATCAGCCCTGCCTCTCCCAGCAGACTGGCTCCCCCATTTACATTCTGCTCCATCATTAGTCCAACTTTACTCCACTTTGTCAGGTTGAGAGATGGTAATGAATAAATTCAGAGCTCTTCACTGGTTTCTATTTGTTTCCCAGCAGAGAAAAAAAAAAATACAGCTGCTACTTGAAAGAAAAAGGCGAGAGGTGGGTGGGGGGAGAAAAAAAGTTTGTAATTTGCATTTGCACATGTATGAGAGCTGTCCGAGCCTGTCAAAGTAAAACGCAACATGACAGTCAAAAGTCATTTCAGATGTGAAGATCAGCATTCAGATCTATTCAGGGGGACCCAGAATCCAGCTTTTTCCCCGCATGTATGAATGCAGAGCGGCTGAGAAATCTGGTCATTAGCAGGGTGATGCATGCTCAGAGCCGGCAGTCAACACGCACAGTCGCGGGCTGGAGCGCCTCCAGACACGCAGTTCTTCCTCGGTGCTTATTGCAAGTGTTGTTATGCGGCCGGTGCGGAAAATATCGCCTACCTGCTGATTAATTTTGCCCCTCAATGTGGCTCCGCTCACCTTTGCTTGACTGGTGTCGCTCCAGCGAAATCACGAGTGATTAATTAGCCGTCGCTTCTTGCGACGCGTGACGGTAGCTGCGAGTCTCCACTCTCCACCTCAAACTGTATGTAGGATGTTATTTATGTTGATTCTTAGTAGACTTAACACTCAAGTTCTGGTGCCTACAGCTTGGGATGTCACATGGACCCTTGTGGCCACTGACGTTTGTCCACATTCCCTGCGAAAGAGTTGAGAAACTGGGCAGAACAATCGTCTCCCAAGTGAGAAAATGGTTGGGGGTCCCAAGATGCCTGTTAAAGTGTGCTGCTGTGACCAGTGACCAGGCCAGAGATGACCCTCTTGGATTCCTGAAATAGAAACATATGGACTGTTAGGATCATCCCTAACAACTGGACGGAAATGGGCACCAAAAGGGCACCGGCACACCGGCACTGTGGGTCATGTTCAGCAAGGAAGAGGCGGCCTGGGTCTATAGCAGAGTAGACCCTTGTGGAACAAGGTAACCCCATCAGAGTGGAGGAAGCTGGTAGTCCTAGAAGTTTGGCCCGAGGAGGAGGAGGCAGCAAGATCTTTTAAGGCTGCTGCACATGCAAGATGGACATTGGATAGAATGGGACAACACAGACAAAAGGAGGATCAGCTTGTGGGAAATGGACCAAAGTAGAACCACCCCTCTGCAACCATGACCTTCCTTCACCCTAAAATCTCCAGTAGTTGCTGATTGAAGATCCATCCTGCCTATCCCAAGGTAGGTAATGCATGGAGGCACATCCAAGTACTCAGATGCCTGGTGGCAACACTGAAACTAAGAGAACCAGTACCGATGCCTTGCCCCCCAGAACATCGAGTGCAGTGCCAAGGACACAATTTCTCCGGGGAACAGAGGACAGAGAGGGGCTTCTGCAATTACCAAGATTGCTCAGCTGGAGGGGGCCCAGAGCCGAGAAATGCCAGCTGATGTAGGTCAGCAGCTTACGGTCCCACCTGTCGCGAGTGCACTCAGACTAGGCCTGGTGCTCTGGCCCAAAACCCGGCTCCATGGAACTCTGGGAGGATGCCGCTGAAGAAGCGAATGAGAGGAAGCGGCTGCGGTATGCGGAGACGGCATGTGAGGCAGAACGGCAGGACCGGAGAGCAGCGGTCCGCCCAGTGGAAGGTGGATGCAGGTTCTGTTGCGTTCTATCACGGAGATCAGGAGGAAAGACCCCAACTGGCTCCCAAAGGGTTAAGGAAACATACCCAGCGTTGATTAGCCTGTAGTGGGCCGGCCTCAGAAAAGGGGGTCTGGTATTTAAAAGGCCCAAACACTCGATGGCGGTAAGGTAAACAAATGATGATCAGCTGATGGTGGTTGGCAAACGTGTCTCGTGCCAGTATTCTTGAAACCTGCGAGGGGTAATCGCCATCTTGTCTCACGTTTAAAACGTTTTACGGTCTGCGGCCTAACTTTACATATCCCATAATCCTCCAAACAAAGTCTGTACATGCAAATAAAAAGGCTGAAGGGCCAGTTCACCTTTTATTTTTATTAGGAAAGTCTCACCGCTCCAATAAGACCACCCATTTTTACATAACAATAACAGTACTATTGTAAGGCTATCACCAGAAAATTGTCCATAAATTTATTTTTAAAATAATTTGCTTTAAAATAACTCGGGAGAAAAAAGCTCCCCCTCCCCCACATGTTTATGGTGACATGATGGTGTTCGATCAGCCCACCAGCGTCGTCGTCGCTGTTTGATGATCATTCTGCTCGTTTTTTTTTCAAAGCTATTCTTCTAATTATTCTTCTAATTATTAGCTATTTCATCAAGCAATGTGCTCATATGAAGTTTGCTGCTGCTCTTTCCTGCAACTGCGTCCGCTTGCCTCTGTGCAACATTTGGCTCTTTTTTTGTCTCCTCGTTTGTCTGTTGATTGGTGGAATATACGTTATGCAACCACCGTCTTTGGCGTGATGCTTTTTTTTTTTTTTTTCCTACTTAAGATTCCGACCGAGGTTTGTCTCCTTCAAAAATGTCTGACTGAGAGAAAGAAAAAGAAAGAAAGAGAAAGTAAACAACAGTGTCTCTGTCTATCAACATTGAATAATCCATAAAATTCACTACCAAGGAAAGCTGTACACAAGGACGTTGGTGGTAAAGGTCTTCATGGTCCACTTTTGAAGACGCTTGAGGGGAATCCCAATTGTATTTATTCTAGCTGGGCTCCTGTTGTATTGCAGCAGACATTGGGCATGTATGCCAATATGTCTAATGCTGGAATGGGCCTCCAAATGGGCTCAGAAACACCCCTGATCAGCTGACACCTACCGTCAGCATGCTTTTTGGAACATTGCGGCTGTGTCTGGTCCGGGGGCCTGGATTCGGGTTTGATTTTAGTTTGAATTGGATCTCGCCGGCACAGGATGTCTGGTCTGTTTGGGGAACAATTTGGACGCCCAATTTTTCAGACTCGTCGGGAAAACACACAGGAAATTGCTTCCTGAGAGAAAGAAACGTCTAGGTGTAATTTTTCAATGCCGTTCGCCCAGGAAACTCAATCATCTGTTTTATGCAGATAGCAGCAGGATATCTCAAAACTTGAGTGATTTATACTTGCACTATGTGTAAGTCTACACATCTTAGAGGTACGTGTGGGAGTGTTTAGTAATTTGGGGCAACTGCCCTTAAAATTCTCCATGGACTTCTGTTGTGGTTGAGTATTCTGGTTCTTATTAACGTCATGTCTTAATATTTCACGTTTCTCCACAGGAATGCTGAATATGATTGATAGTCGTGGCGAATTCAAGGAACCGCCTCAACGCCTTTAGCGACTCAGGACTTCAGGGCCTGAAAGCAAGTTTCATTTTAACGCCCTCTCACGGCGGACGCACTCGTGGAGTTGCGAGCGCAGCCCGTCCAGCAGCGTAAGCCCACCTCACAAGCTCCCCCGCCGGCTACGGCTAATCAAGTGCTACCTCGCTGAAACGGCCATCCGAGCCTTTGGAAGCACCGCCCCTTCGCAGCCAATCAAAAGCCGCCAGAAGCCTGTGCGGGCCGCCACCAGGCCGGCTCCCATCAGAACAAGCCTATTTGGCTCGCGTTAACGAACCCATTCAATCGGGCAGCCTCGCTGTGCGAGCTGAGTCTCTTTATCAACCTCATTTTCTCCCAGCCATAAAAAAAACAAAAACAACAACAACAAAAAAACCAACCACGTATTCACTACAATCGCCGTGCAACAATTCGCATTTGTTACCCGCCGTGGAAATAAGGCAAAGTGCCGCCCACCGCCCGCATCGAATATGCAGCGGTCACGGATGAGCGGCGTGATTTCCATGTTTGATGGCGGACAGGTGCGCGGGCGACAGCCGCTCGCCGCGCCCAATCACGCCCCCGCCAGAACGACCTCTCCTGGCGCCGCGGGCGGGAGGGTTCGATCGGGGGCGCCCCCCTTCACGGCGCGCTCGAGCGCCGTCGCCTGCGACCCGCTTGCAAACGGACTCGACCGACGCCGGCGAAGACGGATTTCCCGGCGTCTTCATCTGAACGCGCACGTGCGCTGTGATATATTTTTTTATTTATTTTTTTTATTTTCCTCCCTGCGCTGGGTCGATGGGCCGGCGCCAGTCTGGTGTGATCCTCCGGTGTGCATTTCTAATGAGCTTATTATAATTTCATTTTGCACTGCACGGGCCTGGAAACGGGGGTTTCGGATGAAATCTACAAAACAAATGATGAAATCTGCTCGCTGCAGCTGCTGTAATATCCGTGACCAACTGGAGCGAGCCGGAATAAAAAATTTAGCTTTGGGAGATTAGAACAGCTGCGAGGAAAATTTATTGCAAAAATTGGTGCGCAGCAGAGTCGGGCCTTATTAAAGTAGACGCCAAACATTTAAAATATGTCAATAATAGAGCAGGGATTAGCAACATGGTAGGATGGGTGAATCCACCAGGAAAAAGGGGGTCACCTTCATGTTCTGTGTAACAGCGGTAAGTTCTACACAGCTTAATTCAAACCGGTTGCATCACACTAACTAGAAGTAGTCGCTGGCTGACCGAACCTAATGGCCAACCAGTAAAAAAAACAAAAAAAAACAGGCTTTTTCATGGAAATGCTTCATGTGAGCGAGGAAGTTCAAATTTCACGACAAAACCGCCTCCGGTAAATCAGCACATGAGGCCTGCTAGGTTAGCATAAGTGGACATTCCCCAGGTATTATGAGCAGCTCCGGCTGTAGAGTGCTACGGACCAGGAAGTCGTGGTGTCCGTACTGTGCATGCACGTCTCGGTCTGTGAACATGGCCCCTCGGGTCTGGTTCGGCTCGAGGTTTCCGGGACCAGGTCGTCGTTTTTCAAGTGACAAGTGAAGTCCTGGCGAATCCCAAGGCAGCCCAGGTCACAAGCCAGGTCACTTTTTTATCCTCTTCCTCCCTTATGGCGCCATTCTCAGCCACACTGGCGCTTCCTCACGCTCTTGCGTCAGATTGAGGGTTGCGGCCATCCCGGACCGGACGCCACAAGGGCGCGCTACCTCCCCTCCAGGCACCAAATGGTATCACAAGCCAGGATAAAACTGGCGCAGCCATTGCTAACGTAAGTAAGTACAGCACACTCTGCACTCCTACAGTTGTCTGGCTGACATAACGGAGCTGCTATTTCCTCATGTTGTGTTGATAATGTCACATTTTTAAGTGAATTCTTCAAATAATTATAGCACTTACGCCGCATATCTCTCGTACGTATAGAAATAAAGCCAGCATACGTTCTCCGGAACCAGTTTTAACACTTGCGGCGTTGCATCGGCTCCTGACGCACGTTTGCACGCAGTCTTAAGTGGTGTTTTTAAGCATAACAATTTAGTTTATAAAAAAAACTGGAGTTCCTGTGAGCTCACAGTTGGAGATTTCTGTAAAGATAAACTTGTACATGTCTGTATCCACACACACACAC
>CAAKHG010018427.1:0-10874 GCA_901007715.1 Dactylopterus volitans
ACAAAGCTTTGTGTTTAAAAAAAAAAAAAAAAAAAAAAAAGGGCCCTGTGTCTCGTGTTTTTCTGGACTAAGCTGGTTGTGTTTTGAGGCCGAGCGCGTTAGCTACTTCAGCCCCACTCTTGAAGCAGTTCAGCCTGACCTCTCGCCTGTGGAAATCAGCTCTCTCCCAAACATTGGCAATCTGTGTGCAGACCCCCCCGCACACCCTTACCACCACCACCACACACACACACACACACACACATACACACACAGACACACTACCCCCCCCTCCCCCAACCTCTCTCCCATTCTCACCCTGATTGCAGTCGATCACGTTGCAAAACTCGCGTACATTGTTTTCATTGATCTCCATCTGCTTGCGTTCCATAAATGCAGATATTCTTCGCTCAATCTAGGATTACAAAGGAGTGACAACACAGATAATGAGACACGGTGGATTGATAAACTATTGATGGGTGTCAACAATGCAGGCTGTGGGTTTTTTTTTTTCCGGCCTACTTAATCGTAATGATCCGGGGGCGGAGTGCAGCCATTTACATTATGCGGAATGAGACATGCAGCGGGAGATGATTCCAGGTAGCCAAAAAAAGTTGATTTGCTTGCCATCATCACATGATGGAATATGAATACTGTTTGCTTGGCTACCAAAATAAATGCACAACAGAATGGGGCCTCTTATCCTTCATCCACATGCAATCTCAGAGTAATGAGCATCCACTTCATAATCCATCAAGGACCTGGCCCTCTCTCAAAGCCCTCCAGCAATGTGGTCCGTTCTACCCGGCCACACCACTAAAGGACCCCTTATTCTACGCCCCAACTCGGCTTATCAGGTCTCCATCAGGCATTTGCCTCGCCGCGGCACGCCATGTGCGCAGCCCCGCCTGCAATTGCTTATTATTTACTTACTTATTGGTTTGCTCGGCGGAGGGTAAAGAGAGCTCTACAAATGGCGCCGCCTCAACGGCTGACGGACCCGCGGACGGAAGCTCACCTCTGACTTCCCCGCTCTGATCTGCACCATGACATCATCAGCCGCCGCCGCCGCCTTGCTTTCCGTGGCGCCTGGGCCGGAGGGGCCGCGATGAGGCGGCGGGGGGGCCAGCCGCTCTGCTGTGTCGTCCATGGCGGCCGACGCATGACTGTGAGCGTCGGCCAGCGTCCTGAGGCTCTCTGAAACAGTCTAAAAAAAAAAAAACAGGGCATGAGGACGCAAGTATTTTTAACTCGCCTAGGCTGACCACAAATACATTTTTAATGAACTTCGAAGTGATGTATGTATTGCTAACGAATTCAAATGTCTCCATGCAGCCCGTTTTAGCCCGTGTCTAATGCCATTGCACGGCTTAACCGGCTCAAATACTTGCAGCGCGCAGCCACTTTACCTGCAACTTGGCGATGTGCTGCTGCAGGCAGCTGTACAGATGAGCGGCTGGAGGCGTGGCGGCACTCGCGGCGTCGACGTTGACTTCCACTCTCAGCGCGGCGTCACCTAATTTGAGCTTCACAGCAGAGAGCACAAAGTGGGGGGGGTTAGTCCAAAGCACAGGACGGTGGGTTTCAAAACCTGCCCCGTGCAGAAGCCTGGCAACAACCCGTTCATTTGTGTCAGGTGTGTGGGGGCTGATAGACGTCTGTAACATGTAAGGTGGGCGGCTTTCGAGGGCCAGGGCTGGGAAACACTGGCATAGAACATCGCTGCCATTTCATGCTATTTCATATGGTTACTGTATTTTATTTCTGCTCCCCTTTTTGAAGGCTGTACTTGCTGGTCTGGTTTAAGAGTGGGAGTTTGCGTCCAGATTTTAATGTGAGAACACAACATGCTGTTAGAGGAAATTGTTAGTAGTTCCACCCAAGAGCACCCTCCGCACTGAACTGCATTTAAATAACTGAAATTCAAAGAGGTAATAAAAAAAAAAAAAAAGCTTTCAATGGCAGAATTGTTCAAATTATTTTCTTTTTTTCCCCCCCAGTTTCTCTTGTCTGTTTTGGGCCTGTACCACAAAGCAGGATTAAGTAGGTTAGCAAGGTAACTCAGGGTTAACTCAGGGTTTTCCGTACCACGAAGCTGGTTCACTTTTCAGCAGAGTATGTTGCCATGGTGACGTGCGCTGAAGACCCAACATGTCCTGGAGCAGCTTATGCTCTAGATAAGAGCTCGTAGAAAAACAAAAACCGCCTACTAACCAATCAGCTCTCTTGAAGGATGCTGCTGCTGTTGCTGGAAGATCACGTGGACCTCGAGTGGAGAACATACAGCTTTTTTTTTTTTAAATATAAAATGATTTGTTTGAATCCAGTATTCATATTTCATTTGATTAATATCTATATTTACCAGAAAACTCAGCTATGAAAGCACCAAAGGAACAATTAGTAGAATGATATTTTCATATTCATTTTTCATGTGCTCCGAAGACTGTTTAAGGTTGCAAAAGTAGGATCTTGACAAAACACACAACTCTGCAAATTAATTTAACTCTGATAACAAAATCAATCAAAAGAGATAAAAAAAAAAAGCTAATTTGCCCTGTGTAATAATTTTGGCATCAATTATGGTCCTCAGGTTTTTTTCTGGTTACATATGTGACTGCCAGAACTTTACGAATACTTAATTTATCACGACAGAAAGTAGTAAAGTCTGTTGCTTTAAAGACAAAAGAAAAATATGTGATCTATAGTGAACACAATCGTAAACTTATCCGTTTTATTGTCTTTGACTGCAGCACCTTGGCTCAGTCTGTATTATGGGCCTGCGTTTTATATATCTTAAAACACATTTCCATATCTCGCTGAGAGAGGTACGTGTGTAGACTGGTGGCGATTGGTCATCTGGTGCAAGCTCTGCCCCGTTCACGGGAACACATTCACTACTCGACTGAGAAAACCTGGACCAGCTGACTGCAGACGTTTGGGCTTGTCCCCTAACGTCACGTTGAACCTGCTTCGTCGTGGCGGCCCGTAGATTTAGCTACTCAACAATAATCGTATCAAGAGCAGGCTCATGTAGCTCCACAAGCACCAGCTAAGATGGTTGGTATCAACAGTGTATTCATTTATCAAATGATTTTTTTTTTTTTTTGCTTACGCTATCTTAAGCAAAGGATGTAGATTTTTCTTCCACCGCTGTCAAAACAAACTCAATAACCAGTGAGCAGAAAATCAAATCAAACAAAGAAAACCTGATTCGTGAGGAATGATTATAAATGGCAATATTGTCTCAAATTTGAGGATTTTCTGTTTTTTTTCCCCCCCAGCGTCTAAAATCATTTTTACATCAAACAAAATTAAACTTAACATCGAGAAAGTAATTGCTAGCTGCAGCCCTGAGCTCCAGACATCCTGCATTCAGTCTGCCAAGACAACAGTTGCAGTACAACTACTGCTGCTGATGATGATGATGATAATACAGCAGCTCATGTCGATGGTGTGAAAGTGTCGCCATGCGATGTAAACAGAACGCTGCTAATAACCATGTTCAATCATGACGTGGCCGCCTGAGCAGAGGAGGGAATTAAAAACACCTCCAGGGAGTATAAGCATGGGGCACTGTGACAGTTCGGCTTCATTAAATTAGTTTGTTATATGAAGGTTGTGCCTTAGACAATTTCAGTGAAATTGGAAGCATTTTAGCTAATAAATAAATAAAATTAAAAAAAAAATGATGAGGTGGACATGGTGGTTAAAAGTCAAAATGAGATTATGCAGCAGAAACCCCCGTCCGCAGCTCGTGGAGCAGCGAGGCTCGGCTACGCTACAAGCCGATGCTACAAACATTAGCTCGCAGGCGGAACTGGCGGGCGAGCGGACCGGACCGAAAACGGGCCGCCGCTCGCGGCCTGCGCGACTGTAACCGAACCGAACCAACCTCTCTCCCGAAGTCTGCAAGCAGCTTCAGTATCGCACACACGCAGCCCGCGCGGCTGGACATTTTGCCGGGTTCGTTAGGAGGCGCCTGTTTCCCACTCGGCTCCGTTGTGTCCGCCATTGCCGCTCCGGCGTCCGCAGGAAAGCCGCTCGCTGATTGGTCGGGGCGGTGCGGCGGGTTGCGTGCGCACGCAGTGGGCGACGAGCGCGAGCATGAGTTGGGGGGGGGGGCGTTAGCTGGGGCGCGCACATTTGCACGCGCACGCCACGGACGTGCGCACATATTCAGAAATAACACGGAAGAATACGCGCAGACGCGGGATTATGGGACACGCACATTTACCCGAAACTGTTGTATCAAACGCTATTATTACTCCTAACAATGAAACCACCAAGGTTTATATTAAAAAAAAAAAAAAGGGAACGCATTGTGGGGAAAAAAGGGGAACAAAAGATTTTCTGTCCCCCTGCTTCAAATTCAATTAAATGTCATTTTTAATATCCAGGTTATGATGAAATTGCACTTTCCAACAGTTCTGATGCTTGTTCAGTTCTCTCTATGCTTGTGATAATGTGTTATGTGAAATGTAGTCCGTGTGCAGGCAGCTTAAGTATCTTCCACATGCAGGAACACTGATGGCAACGAGCATCAAAAACTTAAAAACATGCAGTGTGTCTTTTCAGATAAGAACAAATAAGTGTATAAGAACAAAAATTCGAAACTCTTTTTTTTATCGAATATAGAAACTTTTCAAAATTTACATCAATAATCTTTTATAATAATCATTATGTAATGGCAAAGAATAATTCAATATTTAAACAAAATCCAGTTGCAAGCATAACGTGACATTACAAGTGGAAGCCCTGCAATCAGAGGATTTAGCATGTAAAAATTCAGAGGTATTGTTAGATTATTGATTTCCAGCAAGGAGCAGGTGCATTAACACCATATACATTTGGTACATTAAATTTGTAATAAATCACATTTCATCCATATAATTATGTATATTGTGCTAAACAAATGACGGCAAGAGGCTCCACCACGATAAAGGGCCACTTTGCTCTCATTAAATGTTAAATGGATTCAGTTTTTGCACACACACACACACACACACACGGAGGCACGACGCACACCACCAAAGGTTATGTGCCCAAATAGGCGTAACTGCAGACGTGTGTTGTGCAACTGCGTCACCGAGACGACGAAAATGCTGGAATTTTTTATTTTTTTATTTTTTTATTCCCGGCTCAAATAAAGAAACAATCGGACATGGCTACCTGCAGTACGGCCGGCCTCGGACGCGAGACCTGCAGCTACGTTTAACTGTATACTCAATCACTCACCTTTCAAACAGCAAAAAGAATGGTCACTTAATTATGAGAACATTGTCCCCTCAGACCGCGGCGGACCGTGCAGCAGGGCCATTGGGATGGGAACCTGGCCACAATGGCGTATTTTTTCTGTGTTGAGTGACTGTGGGAAAATCTCCCTCCTCTATTCAGACATTTTCCCTTCTTTTCATATAATGAGGAGAGAGACTGATGAAGGCAACAACAGAAAAAAGAACAATTACAGGCAACAAGAAAGCGCAACCACTCAGAACTCAATAACGCTCTCTAGAGGGGTTAATCATTTTAGGGATCTGAAGACAAGTCTTTTGGTTGGATTCATTTGTCGGGCGATATTTTCCCCTAAAAAACAGGAAGGGAACTGTAACACTTAACATGACTTGACATGCTGAGCCGTTCCTGAATGTTCCCACATAGCGACGAGTTCAGAAATTAAAAAGCCGGTCATTAAATTTGCCTGCCTGCGGACCAAGGAGCTGTTTTTTTTTTTGTTTGTTTGTTTTTTGCTTTATGTGTTTACATTTTTTACAATATCTAAGTAGGTTTGGGTTTTGCAGACATTTGTATTTGGTGTATTTACACGCTGCGATACTTCAACTCACAAAACTAGTGGAAGCTTGTCTCTTATTGATCATTATTAATACTTTAGAATACAAAATAGCAAATGCAAATGATCATTTACAGAAATGTCCTTCAAGCAAGTTTGCAAATAAAAGAGTTAAAGGGGATACAAGCAAGCCTTTAACCTATATAAGGTGTCAAAAAAAACCAACCTCATACATCAACCGAGACTGTTAAAAACATTCAGAAAATTGAATTAAATATGGAAAATACTTTAACATAAATATTCATTCACACTTGTGGTGATGGGCGTATCATACCATCGCTGTTGTTAACAAACACTTAAACAGAGACTTTAAAATGTCCTTATATCTGCTTTCAGCGGCATTTACATAATGAAGAGTTATTCAGTCAATGCACAGATCAGGCGGCACGTTTAAATTCGTAGACGCGTTCAGGAAGACGTGTTTGAAAATTTACTCTGACCTTGGAGGCAAAAAAAAAAAACATTTCGGCATTTTGGTCGTTGTCTTGCAGATGTTTCAGTTCATGACCCCTAAAGAGATGTTTATAAATAAAATCAGTATTACACGAACAAACATACACATTCGATATTTTTCAAAACACTGTGCCATTTTTTTTTTTTTTACATGATCACAACAGACTGCATTGTTTTACATCCCTGAGTTTTAGAGAGTTCATAGTTATAAGCACTTATGTGCTTCCTCCTCATGTGCTGCTAAATGCTAAATAAGGTTTAAAGGAAACACCCTTGCATCTCCTTCTCCAACCTGACCATTAAACAAACAGTGTTTGTATGTGTGAATACGTTTCACTTCATCCACGAAGGTGCATCGAAAAAAAAGATAACGCGCTACAAAACCTGAATTTGTTTACTATAATGACATTGTACTTGTTGACAAAGGGACAATAAATGCTTAGAATTTGAGTCCCTGTTATAGTTTTCCACGCATCCGTAGCCCCCCACCACCACCCACTCTCACTCCGACTCACAAGAATGTGGAAGTGGCAGGTGAGAGGGCGCTTGTGTTCCAGAGGAAACATGGTGGCGGCGGCGGCGGCGGCGGCGGCAATGCCGTTGGCAGAGGGAAGCGAGTGAAGAGGGATCGTTGCTGCCTCTTTGCTTCAGTCACATCAGCCACCTGCAGGAAAGTAAAAGGGCTTCTCTTTTGAGCCCGTCTGCTCCATGGCGGCAGATGATGTTGACAGAGCATGAGACAGCGTAAAGGCCAGATTCGGAGGGGCGGGGAAGGGGGGGGGGGGGGGGGGGGGGGGGGGGGGGGGGGGGGGGGGGGGGGGGGGGGGGGGGGGAGGTAAAAGGGGGTCAGGAGAAAGAGGGAGCACAATGTAGCGAGGCAAGCCGATTGTGGTGGGAAGCTTTTGTCTCATTTTACTTGGAAGCGCACAGTCAAACGCTGTGTCCCGTTCCGCGGGGCTGGACCGGGCTTCTCCACGGCGGCTCGTCATGAAATGTTGCCTTTAACTGTTTAACCCATGCTGTTAACAGCCGACTTTTATGGTGAGAATAAAAACCGCTTGTTCACCACGACACATGGTAAACATCACAGCGGATAAAGTGGTAAAATATGCTGGCCCACAGTCATGTTAGCCGCTCCGCGATGCTACATGGGGGCCTGGCGCTGAATGCTAACGCTGCCGATGCCAGTTTCGCCATAGACGTGCAACATAAAACACCGGATTCAGCCACCTATTGGTTTGCGGTTTCCTCGGGTCTTGAAGCCACAATTTTGGCATTTTTTTGTCCGTTGCCAGCTCGACTACGTGCAACGGGTCTCTGTGTGTAGCAATTTGCTAATCACACGGTACCTATCTTCTCGTTTATACTTTATTTCTACTCTAAATAGGACCATAATTTGCAAAATTAACTTCACAAACACTTGAAACGACTAACCAAGACTATAAACTCTTCAGGAAAATGTTAAGTGGGGCAGTAAACTAGCTACTTTTCTCGTAGCTTTTATAGTCAGACTTCTTTTTGCAACCAGTGCAGGCGCCCCCTAAAGGCCAATGGAAAGAAGGCACACTGGCTTCACTTTCCAGACCATGAAACTACATCTTCCTCTTTGATAGTCTTACTGTGGACTGAGTCTGAGCGCTCCGTGTAACACAGGGTACGACTGAGGATGTAAACTCACATGTAAAGATATTTCACTTGATATGTAAAAACGTGCTGGTCGAGCGACCAACTTTCATCATTCCTCGGTCCAGCCGAGCCAAAAGAGTGCACAGAATATTGACCGGCTGTGCAAATATGACGGGTCAGTGCCAATTCAGCACGCATTTAGATAGGAAGCAGATAAGAGATAATGTCGAGGCAAATTTCTGCACCGTCCATCCTGAGGGATTATGAATTATGCACGGTGTTTCACGGCAGTCCATCCGGCAGCGGCTGAGAGGGGAGTTTAAGTCTGGACCAGAGTGGCATGCGGCTCCACTCACTCACAGACACCCCCCACCCCTCCGCAGTGTCACGTGACCCGCACAGCCATGTTTTTAACGGCTCTCCCGGGTGGAAAAGAAAAAAAAAAAAAAAAACAGTTTCACCAAAATCTGAGCGCGATGGAGAACGCGCCACACTCCTGCGCGATACAGGCGCCACGGTTAGCCACAAGGGGAGGCAGGCAGGTTATTGCTTTAAGCCACTTCTGAATGTGAAGAGCATTAATGATATGGACAAAGCACTAAGGATCCTCATAAAGTTATTACCTGGCTTTGACTGCCGCGCACTGCTGTTTCTGCCACATTCCAATCAGCAAGAGGGAGATGCAACCACCCGCACTCCAATTCCTCCACATGCAATTACTTAATCAGCTTAGCACGGGTTCCCTTGCACGTATGGAGTGATTGGAGTGATCTGTTGCCTGACCTATATTTAAATGCTTTTCCCTTAACCTCTCCCCTGTCTGTAAATCATGTTTTCTTTAAGGATCTGATGGACACGCTCAAAGTTCATCCTCAAGGAACCGACCTCGAGCTACCGGGCCTGCCAAATGGATCAAACGAATTTACACCCTTTCCGGATATTGCACAAATATATGGTTTTATTGAACTGCTGCTGCATTGAACATACTGAATAAGCGGCAGTAATCCAGATAATTAGCACTCCGCAGCTCCCACTCTCCAGAGCGTTTTAGCATCTTTTAGCTAATTGTTTTGGCATCCGAAACGCGGTCGCCGGCCAGCGCCCCCACACAATCGCGAAGGACTGATGTGTTTGTTGTGGATCCTCACAAACAAACAAAAAGGGATTTTGTCAGAAACCTGGTGTCTGTTTTGCGAAACAGTTGTAGATTCATTTGAAAGCGTAAACGTGACTTTTTTTTTTTTTTCCTTTTGGCAAGGCAGGCAATGTCTGGATTATAGAAATATTCAGGTCCTTCACTCAAATAAAAGCAGTCATATCACATTGTGAAACACTAAGAAGTTCACTCTACTAAAATTACCGGCAGCAAGTTTAGCGAGGCTTCTGTTTTTTTTTGGATGATTGATATTTATGCGGCGCTGTGTGGGCAGCACTTTCACGTTCCACTGACCTAAGCTGAGCTCATTCTGATTATCAATAACAACGAATTTTATTTGATGAAACGGTGGAATGCTTTTGAATGCAAGAACCAGGTCTCCAAGGAGAGTGTGGCTCTCTCAAATGAATATAGTTTTGTGTAAAAAAAAAATAAATAAAAAATGCAATGAGGGAGTGTAAAGCGGAATTACTCCGATAAAGAACAGGTGCTTAACCTTCATCCAACCAAATGGGCTCTTTGCAGACCCCAGACGAATGACCCTGCCAATGTTTTAATAGATTTAACCATTTACTGAGTTCATGTTTGCTGTGTACATTGGCTTCATTTCAACGGAGACGGACTCGGGTGGTCCCAAAAAACGCTCCTCCAAATGTCAGCGGACGGCCAGAGTCAGACATACAATACGCAATTTTAGAAGTACATCATAAGATTGAGCATGTATGTTCTATTAAACAAGAGAGGATCGCGGCAGTGTGTATATGTTCACTTGAAATTACCCAAACGGCGTGATAACGTGATCAAAAAACGGCAAATAAACTTTTTGCCGTGATGCGACTGAAAGGAATGCATACTTATCCCACACCGATCACTATTCCTAAAAACATCGGAGAGACTAATCTTTGTTTTTGTTTTTTCACAGCTTGCACTAATTACATAATTTGTGATGTTCTGAGGAGAGATAGGTTAACATTTTGCTGCGATGGAGTTTAGTCTTGGGGTCCCCAGTCAGTGGCCCTCGCATATGTTTGGAGATTTAAGAGGACAGCACTTATGCAGACGCCCCCCCCCCCCGGCGCGGCGTCTGACGCACCGCTTGTTGCACCCTCATTAAATTACGGCCCTTGACATATTTCTGCCGTTTAATATTCTAAGCTTCTCCGTCGGTCTACAGACAATCCACCTCACAGCACCTCAGCGCGCGTGGCCGCCTGCCGGCGGCCTTATGGGCACATCTCGCCATATTGCTCCGCTCTTCATTTGACGACGCGCGCCCTGCCCCCCACCCTCAGCTGACTGCACCTGTCACCTGGGGGCCTCTGTCTACATTCAGGATCAATTTACATAACCTCGTTTAGCAGTTCACAAATCAGAGCCATTAAGAGCTGCTAACAGGAACCGAGGGTTCTAATTTAGCATGCCTTTCACAGTGGGAAAATTGTTCAGTTCAGGCCTACAAATAAAGATCCAGGTCTTGGCTTTGATTGTTGATTGTGATGGTAAATGTACAGATGATTAGAACAGATCCCCCCCCCACACACACACACCCCACACCCCACCCTGTATTGATTTCCTGCCAAAACACAGCAGGCACTGGTCCTGCGCTGGGAAACCGCTGGAGGAGGTGAGTGCAGGAGGGAGACATTGATATGTGCATATATTAAGGTATTTAAGTGTTGCTGCAGTGAGCTATCTGCAGGGCTGCTGCTGCTGCCGCCGCCGCTGCTGCAGCATATAAGATAAAGATGTAAAGGTGATCTTTGCAGCAGCAGCAGCAAAAAAAAAAAAAAAAAAAAAAAAAAGAAAATAAAA
>CAAKHG010018433.1:0-14119 GCA_901007715.1 Dactylopterus volitans
ACGCACAAAATGCAAGAAACTACATTATAACTGTGACGTGTTATAATGTCGTTACACACCGTTGCCCATAAAGTTGAAATACAGTATTTTTTTTTTACCTCTTCTCATGAAATGATTGTGACAATGTGATTTCTTCTTGAGACAGATAAACTGTGCATCTTCTCACAACCTCAACGATCAATCAAAAGTGATTACTGATGTATATGTGTGACCGCACAATTTTTATTAATCAGTCAAGTGCTTCTGATTCTGATATAAATGGGTACGAAAAGAAGTCTGAAAACAAAATTATTCCGACTTTATGGGCAACGGTGTATCATTAAATTGTATTTTTTTCCACACATTTTCACTCCACATACAAATGCAAGAGACGCTTATCATTATAACTGTTACATGATACGATGGTGAAAAACGTGTCATATTATAACGTAAACCTTAATATCTGACGAGGTAGCCAATATAGCTATTACAGTACGTTAACCGGTGTGAATGAGGACACATTTGCAGAGAACAGATTAATTGAAAGTTTGATAGTTCCACTTCATGCTACAGTTGAGACATGGGGAGATTATGGTGTTATTGAGCCCAGGAGATGATATTGTGATAAGTGTGCCGACACTTAGGAATATTTTAAAATGCATGGAGCTGTGCAGAAGGAAGAGTCTGACCTACTGATGGTGCCAGAGAGAGGCCAAGTGCCGGTTCACAGCCCGTCAGGGTGGTCCACCTCCGCCGGAGACCTACTTATCTTGGTATGTCATGAAATGTTTCATGCGATTATAATCTGAGGTATCTCATTATAAAGGGGACACTTCCTATGCTTTTCAAATAACTTGTCACAGTATAACGTTAAACATTTCAAATCGTATATAACAATCAAAATGTGTTACCATAACGTGATGATGCTCTTAATCTGCCATGAAAATATCTCGTTAGATTGTGAGAAAGAAAAAAAAAATCATGCCATAAACTTTCCATGCTAAATGTTAATACCAATCCCTTTTTCTTTTACTGGCATTGGAGCATTACACCGCCTGACTCCAGCTACCGGGGCTCCACACAAGATGACAGCTCATCTAACAGCAATAGTGGCTCTCGCATATCAACCGCTGCCACGGAAACACCCACCCAGTCACGCCCCAAAACATGGGAAATATGCAGCAATCTTACTCGTTGCACAAAACCATGAAGGAAATTCTAATCTCAGCTCTCATTGGCTTTTCTAGAAGATTTCCAATCGACACGTACAATTCGGTAAACCATTTTGGAGTATGTGGCGTAAATGTCTTGGAGTGAACGTGGCACACGAACACACAACCTGCATGTCAAACACGCCGCATGCACGCGCGCACACGCACTTGCACACGCACACACACACACTCACTGTCAAACGCGCAGCTTTTTTTTTTAAACAACTAAACTCAGAGGGGGCAGACAGGAAATGACAGAGGTAAAGTGGCTATCTGAGATAAGACATGTCTGTCCCTTAACTGAACATCACATTTCTTCCACATTTTATCTGTTGGTAACACCTGTTGCAATAACAACAAGGTAAATGGATACATAAGGGGAATTCATGCCAATATCCTTTTAGATCCAGGACAGGAAAAATGAAACTACACTGTCTGGTATCCCGTTTAAAAATCTCACTTTGATGTGCAAATTTTGCGCCGAGTCAAACGGCGAGCGTGAACAGTCTTCCTCTCGCTGTAAACACCTGCGTGGAACTCGGCGTCTCCTCCGGTGCCGCAACTACCGAGGGTTGCAATTTAATCTAATCTCACAATCACTGATTCTCAAATCTCGACGCGCACACATGCCGCATTTATCCCACAAAGTGATGGCTGAGAAATTCTGCAGGTCACTCGAGTGAATCCATGATAATGTCCCCCTCAGTGTAGATAATTTCAAACCATTCCCTTGGCTTGGGGACATTTTGTGTTTTGACAAGCCTCCCAAGACCGAACACCCCATATTTAAGGCACAGAGGCTGTGTTTACGTGGCTGCTGGCAGACTTGGCCCTGAACCGCATGCGATGTGGAAACTTGATCCATTTATCTTTTGGATTGTGAAGATGCATCTGACCTTGCTGCCCTGAGGAAATATTGATAAAGCTTTTTACTCAACAATCATGGTTGATAGCATTAACTTTGCTCCGGCGCTCCGGTGTTACAGATCAGCTAACACGAGCAGACCATGGCAGCGGGGTGTCGAATGCAGCGATACAATGTGCGCGGGCTTGAAATTGGATATTTCTCGGTGCCGTTTTTCATGACAGTACTATTTCATGTTTTAAGAGGGCTGTTAAATTAACTGCGTAACTGTGCGAGGATTTAAGAGACACTAAAAACCATTGTGTGCCACTGGTTTTGTGACGGGGTGTTTACATGATGCTGCAAAGTGCGTTGCCGCTCTCTTAAGGGCGCATCCCACTATGGCGTGCACACACAGCTGCTTGTCAGGCCAGTAGCCATATCTGCCATATCTGACAAAAGGAAGGCAGCATGATAAATGAGGTCAGAGATAACATGTGTCAAGGCTGTGGCTCCATCTCCACCTTCCCCTGCATCTTCTCTCCATCCGCGGCTCTCTGTGGATGGACCTGATGAATTCAAACACACCTCTCGCCAGTGTCAGCCGTTGCCCATTAGCTCACGAGAGTCGCGAGCGCTGCTGCGCCGTCAGTGAGTGCGCTGCCATAAACAAAAAATGCCCAGAAAAGGGAGATGGGAGTCTTATCAACATAATGCAACAGAAGCTAGGTGAGTCAGTTGTTTTTGTTGTCTGGAGTTTGTCCGCCACCGCGTGAACTTGGCTGCGCCGAGGTCAGCCGGGGCGCGCGTTTATGCTGAGTAGCCGGTCCGCGTTTGCAGATTCGCGTTTGCATGTTGGCATCTAAAACCTCCCCAGACTGCCTCTTATGGCAGACACTTCTCGAACACACACAGGTATCTCAGAAATATCTAAACGCCTTTCATATACGGTGTACTTAAGTTTGTCTGCTGTCAGAAAATTTTCGTCCCTCTCCCGCAGATTGATATGCGCGTTAAAAGGGAAGAAAATAATGTCAAAATCTTGGAGTAACACGGCTCTCGAGTTCCATCAAATCCAGACATTTTCACTGAGCGGAAGTCCAAAGTCTGTGTTATCACAAATTAGAAACTTAATCCTAGTCACTACGTTCGGCCTCCAGCTGTCTCAGACAAAAGACAGGGGCCTTGATTGAATTCTTTCCAAGCAAAAGGGATATTGTTCTTCATTTATTATCCTCCTGAGTTCCACAATACTAAGTCTCTCATATTAAATTCTGCTCCATGGCCAGCAAGGTGACATCACTCCCGCTGCCTCCTAATTGTGAGGGCTTTTTTTTCCTCCATTATATGAGGGGAAAAAAAAAAAAAAAATAGATAGGAAATCACGACTCTGCCAATTATTCTGCCGACCACCTGTAGGTCTCATTTCTTGTGCGACTGTGCAACATCGTCATTCGCAAAAAGATGTTTGATAAGTGTTCCTGCTTGCATCAGAGGTTCTATGGTGGCAATCTCAGCAACATGCTGATCTTATTTTATCAGCTTGTGATTGAAAGAGCTTTGAATATGGTCTTGATAAGCGAGGTCAATGGGAGTGATTAAAAGCTGCCGCAATCATTGCAGCGTTCTCCTGATGGGACTATAGATGAGCTCGGCGGTTGAGCAGGGAACCAACATTAGCGGTGCGCCGAGAAGCAGCACTCTGATTTACAGTTCTCAAGGCCGGTGATTGAGGAGAGCATTACGTCACAGCTGATAGATCAGAGAGAGTCTTACAGCGGAGTGGGGCTCCATCAACTGCTGCTGACAGTAACGTTAGTGCTGACGCCGAACAAAAATGGATTTATGAAAAAAAAAAAGAAGGGGAAAAAAAATACACAGATGCCCTATGCACTGACACAAAATAGGCAGAGAAGCTTACACGAGCATAAACACACTCTAACTGTCCGACTGCAAGTGTGCCGCACTCTGCACATTATTCTTTAGCGCGTAGCCATTAAAAAAAAAAAAAAAAAAAAAAAACATGGAGGAATTACTGGAGTAAAACTATGTAGATGTGCACAACACAGCCGCTGCACGAAAGAGAAATTACTGGGGGAGCAAAAACATTGTGCCGCAAGACGGACGAGCACGGCACCTTAAGCTGTCACTCTGCGGTATCTTCATTTTATTAAATCTGCAGTGTCACCCATGAAGAAACTATATCCAGTACACTAAATGTAATGTCATGCAAATGTTTTGCTACACTCCCGCTGGCATGCATTGAAGACAGATCCCTCAGTTTAATTTCATACACTTTTTGATGAAATGTGCACGTGCTGTGTATAATTTCTGAGCTTTTCTGTAATTCTATACCTTAATTACTCGCACAGAGCCTGCAGACAGCTTTGAGTTAACCCCAGTGCAGTACATTAAATGATAACATTTAGGTTTCATATTGCACATAATCCCATAGATTGAATTAAGAAAAAAAAAAAAAAAGCATGATTGTGTGTCTATATGTTTTAGCCCCGTGAGGGAGCATCTGGTGGTCGTACACTGCCTCGCACCCGGTGGATGCTGGGATGCGCTTCCGGACCTCCGTGGCCCCGCACGCCCGCGGGAGAATAGATGAATGGTTGGATGTTTCATCTTGATGCACCGACTCACCATCAGATACCGGGACAGACTTTGATGCATTCCTTTAAATCGCTCAGACCACGGAAAGCGCGCAAAAGTTATTTGTTTAAAATCTGCTTTTCAGGTTTTCATTTTGATTTATAAAACCTAGCGCGTATTGTTGTGGCGGCGCTGAATCATTGACACAATGAGCACATTTTCATATAGTTCACGGTGTGATGTGCATCTCTCCTTCAACCTCGGCAACCAATCCAGCTTATATTTCCCCGGCAACAACGGCGGCAACGGCGTGCCATAGGCCGTGCATACCAACTGCTTATCAACACAAATGCAAATGTGACCTTTAATATTAGAAACAAAATTATGAATGAGATTCAGATTCAATGGCTGGCAGACATGAAACATATTCCTGGGCTTGATGGGGACCTACAGCTCTCATTGGCTGAGCGGTGCAGGTTAATCGAAGTTAGCCGGAGGAATCCAAACAAGTCACTGACTTAACACGGGAAGACAAACCCGGATGAGTAATGATGCTAGCTCTTGCTCAGACATGTCACCTCATTAGACAGAAATGCGGACGACGCCGTGCGGAACGCGCCGACTGCTGAGGACCACGGCACGCTCGGGCCTCATCTGCGCGAAAGAAAAAGATGAACCTTTTCGACGCGGATTTTTAGATCCGTTTTGGCACCGTCACCCGCTGCCCGCGTTATGATCACTGGCAGGATCCCGCTGCACCATTTTGAGTTATTGTTTCATTATTGAAAGTGCAACAACACTGGACCGCGCGTTTTCCTGCCTCCCGTTTGTCGGTTGGTCTCGGCCACATTTGGTGCAATGTTATGTTTCACGAGTGATTGCGTTTTCGGTGCAGATTAAAATTCATGTGCGGATTTTAGCACTTTTTGTCATCCCATCGTGACAGTTTATTTTTAGCAGGTCCGCATGTTCTGCTGCCGTGCCTTTAATATCGACATGTTAAACCAGACTCCAAAGTCTAAATACACGATAGGCGCTAATGAAATAATAAGTGTATAGAGGGTTTTCTATTTTGAGACTTTCTTGTTTATAAATGGCAGAGCCCTCTGCATTGCCTCTACCTGCAGAGACACTGTCACTCCTTTATATGGCTGGCTGGTATAAAATGTTACAATGCATCACATTTTATGGACTCATCAACTTTCCGGTGTGTAAAGTCCTACTCTGCAAATTTGCTGGATTCTGGCAGGACAACACAGCCTTCAGAGAAAAAAAAAAGTGGTGTTGTTAAAAGAGCAGAGTCCCTCTGAAGTGTAGCGCCGTTAAATACCAAACGTGAAGGCTCAGGTATTAAATCTGAACCGTACCAGCAAATGTTTTATGTTTATTTTTTGTTGGGTTTTTTTGGGGGTTTTTTTTTTAATACTTTTGTGACAGCATAGAAAATAGAAGCTTGCTGGTAATCTGCAGCACACTAACATACATCAATCTACATTCTGTCATTTATTCTGAAAATGTTTTCTTCATTTTACAATTGCTTATCAGTTTGCTAACCAGCAGGAGACACACACATCCACATGCTGCCTGCGCACATACCGGCACGCACACACACACACACACACACACGCTCAAAAAACGCTCCTGAATGTTGAAAATGGAATGGGGAATTTTTCTATTTTTTATTATTATGTTTTTTTTGTTTTTTTTAAAGGAACTGGTCACAAGTCTAATTAGCTGCACAGCTGCAGCGCCGCGGCGATAAAGGCGTCCCTTCAATTTTCTTTAATCAGATGCTGGAACACAAAGGCTGTCTGATAAGGATTATTCCTGAGACGTGTCACTGATGACAGGCTGCGCCAAATGTGCATTTGCATTAACATATGTGCTTATTAACACGAATCTATGGACCTCCTGAGAACATTAGACTGGACACGCATTCAAGCATATGGCATCCTGAGCAAATTCAGAGGAGGGACACTCCACAGTTATGTAAAGAGGGGCCAGTTTAACATATTCTCACATGTTTTCACCATGGCTGCTCTCACACAGTTGCTGCCTCTTGTTTTGCCTTGAGCAAACTCTTTTCCATTCCATCCTGGGAGTGATGAGCTCCGCGATCCAGATTGAGGTGAGAGAAGGCCTGGTCTCCTGCCTCCAGCACCATCTGCTCCAACGAGCCACTTTTAGACGTGCTGAATAGACAATACTGTACTTGCAGCACAGACGGCGATTATCAGAGCCATGACATCATCAATACAGACAAGGCAGAGAGGCCGGTTAACTCTTCCTGAGAAAATTGGCAGGCTCGTTCCCAGTGTATCTTAATATAATCAGATGTACATATGGAAAGATTTAAGACACCTCGTGTTTCCTGTTACGACCGGCGAAAAACCTGAGGGATTTTTCCTCGTTAGACTGTAGTAAGACACGCTGCGGTATTAAAATTAAAATAGCCAGGATGTGTTAAATTCTTCCCCTTCACATCAGTCATAGAAACAACCAGCGCCTGCAGAGGGGGGGAAAAAAAATGGCTTTCAAGATACGAGATCAGAGCGGCAGCCCAACCTTTGAACCTGGGAGCCGAGTCGAGAGACACCCAGCCTCAAAGAGAGAGAGGAGGGGATGGGGGAGTATTGACCGAGGGGAGAGGCAGGCCTGCGGTAAGTGGGATCTGAGGTGGGAGTTTCCGTGTCAGTGGGCTCATCTTACAGGCTCCCTGATGGACCAAAGTAACGTCCCCCAGGGTCCAGATGGGATGCAGTGGTCAGCTCGGTGACAGCTGGTGAAGGGTGGTCAGGCCTCATGCATAATGGAGGCCCAGCAGACCGCACCACAACCTGGCCGCCGCACTGATGTGGAAGTAGTTCCATCTCAGTGTCAATATTGCAGGGCTACCGGAATATCAAGCGCCTTTTTCTTTTTGTTGGCGATACTGCGACGGGCGCCTTCGAGAGCCAATGGAACATCTCAAACAGTTTTAGCTGACAGCCTGAGGATTGTCTTCAGTTCTAATGGAGCCTCTCAAAGTAAAATTCGGGTTTAGTACGATTCGGGAGCCATTTTTGTAGTCTTGGCATTTGTTTCTATCATTTATGTTGACAGTGTGCTCACCGAGGTAAATGCTGAGGCTTGGGAACACAGTGACTTCCGAGAACAAAGTCAAATGGGTGGAAAAAAAAAAGCGGGCGGTTGTAAACATGCCAAGTTTTTGCACAGAAGTGTGTGTACAACAACTACGGTAGGTCTGTACGGTGGCTGAGGACTGTGAAGGCCACGGTCACAATGCCAGCAGCATTAGTATTGCACTTTCAGGTAACCTTGCTAACTTGTTTACTTGTAATGTAAGAATACATTTTGTTGAGAAACACAAGTATGGCTGCCTGAGAGAAAAATAAAATCCGACAACGTATGGAAAACTATTTTGTAAAGGTTCATAATTAACTGGCTACATTTTTTTTTTCATCAGCGCAGCTTTTTTGTAGCTTTTTTTCTACAGGCAGGACATTATGATTATGATTGCCTGGTTATCATCACAGAAATGTTCAAGTTACAATTAATTATAAGAGGAAAACTTAAGACTTTCAGCAAGCCGGGCCCTCATCCAAAATATATACCTTTCAGGCATTTTGAGACAAAAGTTATATCTAGTCAATTCAATTTTGAAAACTTTTCTGGATTGCAATTCTATTAAAACAAATGATGAAAAATGATTTAAATGCACAAATCTGTTGGCTTGCAAATGAATTGCTGTCTGCGACGTCAATACCAGCCCATGTGAGGGAAATGGCTGAATGCCAGATATTCATGTGTTTTATCAAATCTGATGTGGCCTTTGTGACCCTTTCTGTGATCTGTTTGAGGTTTTTTTTTTAAATTTTATTATTTCATTCATTCATTTTTGAAATATTTCATTCCAGTCCATTCAGTGTTTTCCCCCCCAAGGACGAATAATTTAATTATGATTTGACTACGAAGGTGTCCAGCGGTTGACTTTGGTAATAATTTTGTAGCCTGCCTGCTTGTTTGTTTAGATAAAACCTGCATGATCGTCCGACCGCCTGCAGTCTTCCACTTTCCCCAACGGACCTGTGGATGCATTCCCAGATCTCAGCAAATAAGGTGTCACTCTTAATTCATTTAATGGAAAATAAAACCCGGGCCGTAGTAAAACCTGATGGCATTTCAGGGAAAACCCAACTGGATGAACGACTCTATTGGGCGCGGGTTTTACATTTATACTCCCACGAGTCTTCGGGTTGTCAGTCGTGTTGAGGAATCAACGCCACCAGCTATTCTGTTGTGAGCGGACACGCTGCAGCACATCACCTCAATCAGTCATCCCAGCCCTCTGAGGCAGCCGCCAGCGACCAGGACCCGACCCCCTTCCCCAACACAGCGGCCAGAAAACGCTTACCTAGGAGAAAGAGACAGAGAGGACATTAAATCAGTGAGCATAATATTCTAGTGAGCAGCAGGCTCGCTTTCGCAGATTAGCCAATCTCTCCTCTGCACAGTGTGTACTGCCACAGAGTTTTAACCCTCTCCAGCTTTAATTGAAATGGAGAGAGGGTGCTCAGCATTTTTCCGAGGTGTTGGAACACCGATCGCTCTGTGTGTGTGTGTGTGTGTGTGTGTGTGTGTGTGTGTGTGTGTGTGTGTGTGTGTGTGTGTGTGTGTGTGTGTGTGTGTTTCTCGGGGAACAACTTGGACTTAATCGAGAACATGGTAAAGAAGGGGGAAAAAAATGTGAGGGGAAAATTCACAACACATTAGATGGGCAAAAGGCCAATTCCGGTGTGTTATTTTATTGAATATTTGCTGGGCATCAGTCGAAGTGTCAAACGAGGATGGGAACAAAAGATAAAAACAAAACAAAACAGGGATTCGGGGCTTTTCAGCTGGGAGAAACTCGGCGCCGCATTCATCCCACGGTCCTGTGTGAAGTGTTTTTCACTCGGCTCGATCAAAAGAAAAGGAATGTCTTCCAGTGCCGGATGTTACATCACACAGCTTGATTCTTCACACTCTCTTATACACTCCTCTGCTTATTTGTACCCATTTAATTTTCAGGGACCTCTCAACCTTTCACCAGGGCGAGCGGGCGCACAAGCAAGGCTAATGAACAATCGGAGGAAGGATGCTGCATGACAACCGAGAAAATAAATGGGGTGCGTGTTGTGTGTGGATGGCTTCACTGAATGGGATCTTGATCAATCAAGTACCTGCTGTTGACCTACTGTAGCAGGGAAGATAAACTAAGAAAGCACAAGTGGCTGTTATGTTGAGGAGACGGCGACCGACGCTCAGCAGATTCAACCATCTGAAGCAATAAATTGCAACAGCACTGAGTGGAATTATCCGGCCCAGAGATTATCCATCAATAGAAAGATATAGGTTGTGGAGGGACTGAGAGTAAAAGTGCTATTAGCTTTGAACTATGACTGAGCGAAGGCTCAAGTTAGGCCAGTTCATGGGGTTCATCATTAAAAGTCCTCCTCCCGTCATTCTATTGGACCGCGGGCCCCAGGTGCTCCAGAGAAGGTTTTTCCTCTTTTTTTAAATTGGCTTGGCTGTGACAGCCAATGGAGCAGGGCTCAGATCGACTCGCGCAGACAGACTTGCCCACACAAAGCCTGGGAGACACGCGGCCACAGCGCGCCGTCTAGACTGTTACTGATAATCAGTCAAATTGCATCGGCGGGTCAGTGGCTCGGAGGAGTTCAAGGTTGTCTACCTGAGCGGGCCTCCGTCAGCGGTGAGCTGGCAGCCGCCCATTTAATAGCATTAGCATCGGTTTTTCTGTGGGGCCTGAAAAGCCCTCAAATCTTCGAAAATAAGCCCGCTTTCCACTTCATATTTATCCACACGCTCATTTCTGCTGGGAAAACTTTATTGCACTGTACATTCACATGGCGGTGAGCTGTCCCCGTCCATTCCGGTCACCGTTGTCACCGCCGCCGCCGCTTCACTGAGTAACTCTGCCGCTGTTGTTCAGTAGCCTTGATGAAACAACCCAGCAGAAGGACAGACTCTAATTTTCCAGCCTTGAGTAGTTTTAAGTGCAAAGATTGTTTCCAGCCCCTACAAAGAGCTGCGCGCTGTGACTTTGAGCTGCCTGCCAAGGTCACAACTTTAACAAAGTTACGTAAGAGCAGATAAACAAGGTTATCTGAAGGCTCCAACTGATGCCTGCTGTACTAGAAAAACATCAGTGGACCAATGATAACGTTCTAATGATAGTTAAAGAGGATCCTGATAATGTTGGATGCTGAAAATCAATCTTCTTTTCCTACATTTGACTTTCAGTTCATCAGTAAGGTGTTTAATCCATTGGATTGGATGAGAATTTTCGAAGGAACTATTTATGCCAGAAAAGTCACCGATATGTAAAAATTCAAAAAGGTGAGATTAAATTGTGAGAGAAAAAAAATTGGACAGTAGATTGAAATAATCAGATCATATCATCATATTTCGACATGTTTTTTTTTCTTTCTTTTGCTGGGATAAATTAGCCAAGAGATCTGAAATTGGACATTCTCAAATATACAATACGAAAGCGCTCTAGTTATGTTTTCATATGTTGGTGTCAGAGATGTTTGAGGGGTTTCACCCATCCCCACTATCCAATTAGACACCCAGGTTTGACCGCTAATTTTCATTGATCAACAATGACTCATCTTATTAAGTAACTAGAAGGGCGTCTGTGTGAGTCCCCAGCAGAAAGCATCATATATGCCTGGATACGGTGAAGCTATCAGCAGTATCTCATGGATGCATTGGCGGCAGTTGCATCATTCATGTCACATTTGTACAGTGATTTCAGTAAGATCACACACACACACACACACACACACTGAGACACACAGAGACATACACACACACCGTGAAAATATGCAGCACTTTGTTCCACAGGATCTGCCTTTATCTAAACACATTAGTGTATCTCACTGTTTATATTATATGCCTGGGGTTTTTCATAAAGGTCTGTGTAATTTTTAAAGGACGTTACATCTCAGTGTTAAAGACAGTTAAATTATCCCTGGACTTGGCTCTGGATGCCCGACCCTTCCCAGCCCCCTAAATCCTATCCCCCTTTTTTTCCTTTTTGAGTAATCCTGACTAACTAGCAACAATGAAAATGTAACAGAACCTCTACAGAGGAGGTGATTAACCCGGAGCTGAAAGCATGTTTTTCACAATTCGAGATGACACCTCCAGCTGTGTTATCTTTCTGCTGTCTTTAAATTTACATGCAGTGTTTAAGATACAGTCAAATACGACGGGCCAGAGCGAGCGCCGCAGAGTCTGGATCAGCTGAAACGCTGTTGAGGAACTGCGTTCACTTGAAGTAAACAGAAAATGCTTGTTTGGACTTTTTTTTTTTTTTTTTTTCCTCAGGCACTATTATGCAAAACAAGGCTCTGAACCCTTTCAATATTGCCCTCAGTTTTGAACCGGTGACTCGGCGCTTGCCCAGGGTTGTCAATCCGCGGCACACACTTCCAATTTGCTTCTGTGTCAAAAACAAAGACATGAAGAGAAAACAACAATCCGGCGATGAATAATTTCACCGAGAGACAAGGGCACAGAAGCCACACTGAGTGGCACGGGCAAGATGGCAGCGCGTTTTGGGAAATGTGCCGCATTTTATGGCACTGACGCGGCTTTATTATTTTAGATGGTTTCTTCCCCAAGAGCTGCAGCTCCCTGTGGATCACATCAGTGTCAAGTCATCATGTGTGACAGCAAACTGCCGCCGCTGGAGACAGAAAAACACACCTCTGGTAAATACATGGGAACGACAATGCTCCTACTGGTTTTTTGTTTGCTATAAAACAAAAACCCCAAAAAAAACCAACAAAAAAGAAAAAAACGAGAAAAAAAAAACAGAGGTCTTCTCACAACGAAGTCGGACCACATCAATTATCAATTACACTTAATGGCAGAGGAGAAATTGAATTAAAAAAGAGTCATGGTTGACCACAGGATACGAAGAGATATTGTTCTTGGCAGCCGCGTTCTATTCATTCATCATTGACGTAAAGGTAATAGGACTTCAGAGCTGTGCTAATGACCAACGACAGCCTCTCTGTAAAATAGATGAAAGGTGTGCCATTATGGGGTGGACTCATGAGAGGAGAGGCCATGCGGCTAATGACTCATTAGAGACATCTATAGCCAGACAGGCTGGGAGCCAAAAGGCCAGGAGTCCTTTTTAAAGACTCAATACCCCAGCTGACACTAATTGTAGCCGTCAGGATTGCATGGATTTTCATCGCAGATAATAACAGTCTGCTCCCCTGACACATCTTGGCCTGATACCCATAACTGGCACTGCCCAGGTTTTGCTAGCTTAATGTCTTCTGCACCGGGAAGAGTTGATGCGCAACAGTCTCGATGGTGTAACCACCATCAAACAGCGAGCACTCGCGGCGGTAATGATGGTTTTAAATCTGATAAACTGGCTGAATGTGAAGCACCCAGCAGTAAGATGCCGCTCCGATGCTCGGCACACGGGAGGAGCGCCGGCACGAGTAATTTTCAATATTCTCATTGCAGCTCCTGCGAGCACCTGCAGTGGTGAGTAGACACATCTCTCATTTGGACAGAGGCAACGCAGGATGTTTTATGGTCTAGTCATACTCGCTGTCACTGTGCTAATGTGATTCAGTTCCAAAACAGTCAGAGGAAATGAGAAAAAGCTACTCTTTGCCACCCTTGCAGCACTCAGACGCGATACACATGGGGCTTTACTCTGCTAGCGGGGGGAAAAAATATTACAAAAACCTTTCATGATACATTGACATAAGGGGAGGAGAGAGACTAACCACCGACTGCAGCGGCAGCGTGAGATTCTTGAAGCTAAATTTGAATGAAATAGCGGAAACTGCGGCGGAAAGATTGGTGGCAGTTCATTACACTTCAAACTGAAGTTGACTGGCAGCGACTCTCCCCTGGGTTAAGTATGAAACAAGAGCCGGAGCACTATATTTTACACACACATGGCTCCCCGTTTTATCCTAAGGTTCGGATAATCGGTTTAACAGATAAAAAGTGACATTTACTGACCGCGGTGCCCGCAGTGTTTGTCATGGAATAAACAACCGCCCGACTATAAAGTGCAAGAAAAGCATAATGACTGGTATAAAAGTGAATACAAATCGACAAACCAACCATGCGATTCAACACCGAGGCACAAGTGACATTTTGTCGGGTATAATATGCGGCATGTCTGATTCCATCCCTCATTTTATGATTTATACCCTCCTGTCGGTGCAGTCCGCTCTTTTAAACACTCAAAATGTCCACCAGCTGTCTTAATTTATTCAGTCAGTGTTTTCTTTTTTCTTTTTTTTTCTTTTTTTTTTGACCAAAGGGAGAAACAAAGACTCGCCCAGCGTCACGCAGACCTTGCTCATCTACAGTCCTTGAATATTCACTCAATTATGAGGCATTTTGCATTGAAAGGATTCGGTCTCAGCTATGT
>CAAKHG010018433.1:22355-35675 GCA_901007715.1 Dactylopterus volitans
AACGAAAATAATAAGAATAATTAAAAAAAAAAAATCACGTCGTTTCAGACGCTTTTTCCGCCGGTAAAACTTACGGCCGGAAACGCTGAAATCCGAGGCTGATTAACTACCAGAGTGATATAAGAAATAAAAAAACAAAAGCTTCGATTTGCGGGACACTGTGATGGGCGTATTATTTGACATTTGACAGAGCGCGCGATAATTGATCAGTCAAGAAAAATAACCTTTGATTTGTCGCGGGCTTAATGTGTGCTGCAAAGGCGCGCAGCTTAATGAATCATCTAATGATTTGACAGAGGAACATCATGCTCCAAAACAGCAGTGCGTTGATGAAAAAGAGCATTTGCAGTCAGAAACGCGCCGGAATTAAACTGAAGGCTTTAAATTGGTTTAAAATGGAGTACCTTGTATCCCGATCCGCCGGACAGAGACGCGCCTGCCCACATACAGACGAGGCCATATCATTACTATGACAACAAATGTTGTTATGACAGCACATGATTATACTGAGCGGGCCCACAAACCCACTTTGGTGACTGGTGAAATTATAACACGGACACATTTTCTGCCCCCAAATATGACATTTGAAAAATAAATTGGCCCTCTACCTGGAACGCACCGCTTTGGAGCCATTTAACCATTACATAGCACAATCGCTAAATGCAGGTTTATGTGAAACCCGGGAAATGCCTTTAAGTGTTTTATTTCGGCGTGAGGGTGAGGTGAGAAGTGAGTGCGAATCCACTTCTCGGCACTCGGTGACAGTGAACAAGTCAAACAGAAAAAAAAACAACAGCAAAAAACAAAACAAAAAAAAAACGGTGGCTGTTTCAACTTCGTCTGAATCGCTGACAGCTGTGAACTGCAGCTTCAAGTGTGAATGAAACGCTCAGTATAGAAATTTGTGCGGCTTGTCTCATCAACATCATGGAGCGACTGTACTATTTTTTTTTTTTTTTTTTTTTTGTGGGCTGACACTGGAAAATCACAGCGTCGTCCTTTGACGGCGTTTGGTGGACGTCAAAAAGACATCTTAACACAAAGGCGCCGCTACAGAAAAGGACGGCGACGCCGCTGAATCGCGAGTGCTTTGTGCAGTATTATGGCGTCCTGTTCCCGGTTCTCCCCCGTCTCCGCCCCTCTCACCCGAACCCCCAAAACACGAGAACGGCCATCTACTGCAGGTCACGTGACTTCCAACTCTTATAGCCTGATTTAACCTTGCAAGTTAACAGCTGCTGCCGCTTCTCACCTGCCAGCCAGGAACGGCTCATCCATATTTGTTTATTCATGGCATCCCTCAGTTTTGCATCCGCTGTCATTGAACTGCAAGGGAAAACTGTGATACTTTGCATCAGATTTTTTTTCCAACCGTTTGCCATTTTGTGCCCAATGAGGAGCTCCATCACGATCACGCGACTGCTCCGCTTCTCCCGCCGGTGTGACTGAGGCTGAGCGAACGGCACAGCACGTCGTTCCGTTTAGCGCAACTGGGTTAATTTTACAAATTACTTTTTAAGTCCGCGATAAGAGGACACAAAAGTTTCCTTTTGTGCAAATGAGCGGAGACTTTTAAAAAGGTCTTGTGTAGCAACTTGGGCGAGATTTTATTTATTGGAGCCATACTTTTGAGTTTGCCTAATTATACTAATAATTGGAATTTCTCCTCTTGCATTCATTTAAATAACTACATAACCTCGGGCTCTATTGCAGCATAATTGGCAGCAAGGACAGATTATGCTGCTGTTCCTGACTAAGCTGTGCATGAATTGGTGCTCTGTCATGCTGCTGCCAGTGTGCCTGTTCTCCCTCTGTTTGGATCAGGTATCCAGGAATTGAGTTAACGTCAGGCTGTTGTGCCGCTGTTGCTCTCTGCCTGTCTCTGTCTGGCTGACATCTCTGTTCGCCATCTATTGATGGGCAGAAGATTCCTCATAATTAAGAATGAATTATGCTTATGGGCTCAGACTCTGGCTCTTTTTCATTTTTTTATTTTCTTGTTGACATATAAAGTTTGATAAGCTTTCCCACGTGTATATTGTGGATCGGTCCGATTGGCCACCGTGTGTATTGGAAAATACTCTGGTACCAAAGCTGCCGGAACTGCACCAGGATCCACAGTGATGGGTGAATATTTTCCCCTAAAACACCCCAGTGGCCCTTTGTTTTATTTTTCATTATCGCCTCAGCCAAATCATTAACTCTGAATTATACTGGTATGAACAATAAAGCTAGCAGTTGAGTTACCGCACTGCGAAGTCCCAAAACTCTGTGGAGCTATTGAATGTTGGGCTGGTTGAAGCATAAAGCTGTAGAGGGATGAAATGCACACTATGGATGCATCAGTCAGATTTACAGATCTGCTCGGCGCGAGCCAATTGAGTCATTAAACCCGACTTTCTTTGAAAGATCTAAAAGGGGGGAGGGGGGGGGGGAGAAAAAAAAGAAGAAAAATTGTAAATCAGCCACAAGTAGGGGAACAAAAGCCAATCACTGGCCACGCCCCATTCACCGCTGACCGCCACACATCCAGCGGTGCGTACTGTTTTCTGAGCGCGCAGCTGGAGACAGCTCCGCCGTCAGACTTCCGAATCACACGGGAGCCCCTCACGTCGACGTTTCTGTAGAGGGCGGCTTCATTTATTTTTCAGCCATGCATATTTAACACTTGCTCTCACTTGTGGAAAACAGGCCACTTCGTGGATCTCATTCCAGGAATTCATCAGCGCTCTGTCAGGCGGATCGTGAGGAAGTCAAATATTTCTATGCCAGAAACACACACAGCCCAACACCCCCTCACCCACTCACCCATCTATAAAAAAAAAAAACACACCTCTGTGCTGAAATAGGACGTAATGATGATCAAGTGCGCTCACAACATCCCAAAATGATGAGCCAATAAGCAATTCTCTCGTGTTATGCAAGCATTGAGATGTTGTGAAACAGTGTGTTGAAGATCCAAAAGTTACATATTCAGAGAAGGAATCCAGTGAAGCAAACAGCCCTTAACTCCCTTACGCGCCATAAGCTTTTCCTTTTTCTTTTTTTTTTTCTTTCTTTGCACTGTCAAATTTTATCACCAGCGTTCATCTGTCTTTCGGTATTTGCGCCCCAGATTTTGAAGATTAAAGCGCAGAGAGTGAGATAACATGATAATGCAGCATCGTGTTGTCTCTTGACTGCTCGACAATTCGCTGCACTCATTGAGGAATTGTTGGAATTTAATCCAATCTAAATATCAAAAAAAAAAAAAAAACACTCAGATCCTAATCCGAAAAAAGTAACAGCAAACTCTGACATTAATGCCTCCCCAACTTTCATTCGCAGACGCTTGATTTGCTGCGACTCCTTCCCAAACTTCAAAACAAGCACAAGACAAAAACAAAACAATGAGAAGGGCGGGGGAGGAGGGGGGGGGTGTGTGGGGGGAGGGGAGAAATGTTTGGCAGACTCCCGTGAAAGCCCGAGTTCAAAGAAATATGGACTTGCGGTGCGTTGCATCATGTGGGGGCACACTACCGAGTCATCTGCCACGGAGCTCGTTCCAGACAAACCTGCAGCTGAGTTTGTGCGGCAAAAACAGAAAGATTCCTTGATCTTTTTTTTCTCCCCCGCCGCCATCACCTCGCCTAAACAAAGAATCCCACTGCATGATATTTATGGGACATAAATGAGGTGCAGGCAAACCTCACTCATCTCAGGGTCAGCTCCATCAGCGTCCCACATCGGCGCTATTAATGACACGGGCACCTCTGTTCTCACGGAAAAAGAAGACAAAACAAGAAAACCAAAAAAAAAAAAAAAAAAAAATTCTCCATAACTGCCATTGTAAGTCAGAAACTCTACGTGGCTGCATCATAAAGGTCTAATTACGCCTGTTTTTCTAAGCTGGAGCTGCATGAACACACCCACCGATTGCCACATGACCTCCGCAAAGACCTAAAACACAGGGTGTTTTCTCTCAATGCAGCCATAATGATACATTACTATTTATGTTCCGGCAGCTGGTGGGTGGATGTGCTGAAAAGTCACTTAGTCTGCCTCCTTCATTTGCCCCCCCGAATCTTGTAAGGCAGCTTTATATGAACGCCCGTGTTGGTTAAGATGTGAATTTCTTTTACAAATGCGGCCGTGCCTCAAGGTTGTTTTCCGACGTGGATGAGGAACGTCGCAGCACGGACGGGGCTTTGTTTTGCTCCTCTGTTCAATGCAGGGGAGGCGAGACTGCTTGAGTGAGTGGGAAGGGCAGGTTTCAGCGCTGACACAATTAGTCAACAGGGTTCGGGAGCACCTACTCCCGACAGTCAAATGTTTTATTTTCTGCATTTCTCTCACATTCGGCGGCGAATTGAATATCTTTAGGTGGCGCCGCTCTGACAAAGCAATCTGAGGACGTCACCTTGGACTCTGTGAAATTGCGAAGCTGCGAGCTGGAAGGCCGAACCTTTTAATGGCTGATTCCAGAAAATGGTCAGCAGATCGATCAATAATGAAAATAAGTGATTGTGGCAGCCTTTGCCTCGAGTCACAGCGGCAAAAATGTTTAGATTTGCAGATGTGCACATCAGAAATTGCCACTTTAGGCACTTCACATTATGTTGCGTGTGTCATGTGCATATTTAAATAAGGTCAGCGGCATCCTAATGTGATGGTTGTACATTTTGTCCTGCACTAATGCAAGAGCTATACCATGAAAAAAAAAAAAGAGGCAACATAATAACATTTGCTGCGAAACTGCCCGGACATTTGGCTGAACTTGTGTATTTCCTCCCAAGCAACAACAGACTGCAACTGAGGCTCCACACTGCGTAAGTGAAATGTCAATGCCGTCCCCATTTATTAGTAAACTATTAGCCTGTGGCCCGTACTTTATTTGAAAGAAAAATATTTGCAGAGATTTTCCGTCCGTGTTTATTAAAGATCAATTCCAAACAAGGTGGGACACGGCGCTCTCCTCCCCAGTCGGTCGTCCGCCGCTCGTGGCACACGCGGCACAAAGCGGTGGGCACACTGGGCACATGATGGAAAGCCAGATATGCCGTCTTTAGGCGTTAAATACCGCACGCAATCAAAGGTGAAATTAGCACTTTCTGGTTTATTTAATCCCAGGGAGGCAGTCATCTGATTATTCTGCTCCTCCACTTGCGCTTCTTACCGCTGTCACACCTCAAACTACAAATTAATTGGGTTAAAAATCGAAAAAAAAAGAAGAAAAAAAAAAGAGCTCATTTTCTTCCAGATTCTGCACAGGCAAAAAAAGCTCAAAAGTCCCGGGTGAGTCAGAAATCATCATTTTCCTTTCAACCGTTTTCCCAATAGACATCCAGAGCCAGACTTACGACTGTATCTATTTACATACAGATAGTTAATTGTGAAATGGGAAGGCAGTTAGGAGGAATCGCCAGGGGTAAGGTTATGCTTCATAACAGCAACTATCACAGAAAATAAGGTTTGTGCGTCCATCTTTCACCCGCGGTTTTAATTCAATATCAATATTTAACAATGTGATGATATTTGGTAGTCTCGCATGCCTGAGGATAATTGGCCATATCAATGTTCCTTCATCTAACTGGCTGCCAATATTTCAGCGAAAGAGTATGACTATTTAAGTATGTAAAAACGTGCCTTTTTTTAATTTTTTTTTTTTTTTAATCAAGTTGAATTTAAACCTTTGTGGTCAGAGCTTGTTCTCCACTAAATAATTTGGCTGGTGATGTCCTCACACTGAAAGACTCTGTCAAACATTATCAAGGCACTGTAAATAGCTTGTCTAAGTTCAATATTGATTTTCGGCGAGTGCAGTTCTCAGAGTAAACTTTATCCATCTATGCATCTGCAGACCAAACTGCCAGCGCTGCTCAGTCCTGTTCCACTTGACAGGCCTGGGCCATTATGGAAGACAAAAACAACGCTTAGGAAGGAAGAAGAAGAAAGTTTCTGACTCTTTTTCATCTGCAAATTAGCCATTGACAAGATCCAAATGGGTAACCTTCATTAGCTGAAGTTGCTGCGCCGCAAAGTCTGAACCACCTGGTTGTCAAACGGGGAGCACAGCTGGCCATCCACGAGTGGCCGTTTGCGTGTGTGTGGGCGTGCGTGTGTGCGTGCGTGCGTGTGTGTGTGGGCAGTTTCTGATGTTCGATGATCCGCATTATTTACAATAACAGACATGATTACATAGTGCGCGTGCGTGGACATTGACCAGTCTGCTGCTTTACTGTGCAGCAGGCAATTATAACTGAACCGAGGGAGACGACGACTCTTGTTCAAAGGTTACCTGCACAAAAACTTTCGAATTTACCAGCCTCTTTTTTGCACAGTGCCCCCGTGTCATCTTCAAATCATCATCTTTTATAGGCTTACGCTGCAATGTATAATTTGTCTGTCCAATTTTCTTCTACACATAACAAATGTTAGTTAAAATGAAGTGAGAACAATATTCCTCTGTGAAATATATTCCACAGCAAGCATGCATAAGTATAAAGTTGCAAAAAAAAAATGGTGAGAGAGTAAAAAAAAATGAACCTCAAATTTGTTATTAAATACTTAAATAAACGCATTAAGTTACTTTCACTGTTAAACATTATTTATGGACCACTGGCCTACTTATTACATTTTTTCCCCCCTCCTTCACTCACACTGATTCCTCCAACTGTTGTAGCAGCCCAGCAAAGTGTCCTACTTATTAACATATGGTGTCTGAGAAAAAAGAAGAAAAAAAAAGAAAAAAAATATATATATATAAAAAGAGGGCAGTCATTTTAAACCCCACCCCCCTGCCTCTTTTCATCTCATGCTGCCAATGCAGCATGAGAAAGAAGTGCTAGGATATCATTTAAGTTTTTAAAGGTCAAGTAGTTTGATCATTCACGCTGCACAACCTGGTGACAGATGTGATCAGGTCATGTACTTTCAGTTGAGCTACGTCCGACCCAGAAAATTGGACCGCGAATATTCATGTCCGTGCCCTTGGAGATTTCCGAGAGTCTCTTTTGCATGACCGTCATACGACCCCTCCTGTAGCACACATGGGCAAACTGCCACGCCATACTGTAAAAATGCTACCAGATGGCTTCCATATCCTTTTACTCCTCAGTTATGGGTTAACTGGATGACGCCCACTCAGAGTATTTTCACTGTAAATGTAGCTGGTACTGTTCTGGCACACAAGATGCAGCATTAAAAAAAAAAAAAAAAAAAACGATAAAAGGGAGAAAATAGCTAAAGGAGAAAGGCTTTTTTTTGGGTTTTTTTTCATCTGTCGCCTATTTTCTCCATGAAACTATGCAGCGGTCATTTTGCAAGTCTGCAGAGGTTTTGCAGTTGAACAAACCAGAGATTTTTTTTTATTTTTTGTTGTTGTCTGTTCTGTGTTTGTACCACAGAAAAAAAAATCTGACTGGACGTTGCTGCTGCTAGCACCGGCTTACGTTTTTTTTGTCGCTGCACGCTATGATTTTCATCTTAAAGATATAAGACATGCCCTAATATCGTATTTAATCTGAAACAGCGACTCAATCACAGTTGCATTTCACATGGAACAGACTTACAGCTTGGGCTTTTGGAGATGACCTAATGCGATGACGTCATTAGGCTTTGCATCTTTCATGGTCGTTTGGATTTTGTCCCTACGGCTGAACCATTCGCTGCTGCTGCTGCTGCTGCTGCTGCTGCTGTGGCAACACTGAAATCCTCAGAAACCGCTTCAGCCTGAGTTTTGAAGTCAGGGAACATCTCTCAGAGGGAAGTGATCAGAAATAGGCAAGATTATTTAAACGTGGGATTAGCAGATCATGCAAACAGCCACTTCACGGGGAGGAAATCCTCTTACGGTAGACCGCCCTCGGTTTCTAATCTGTCAAAATGATGGATGGCCTTTAGATTCACCCATCGTTCTTAAGACAATTCAGTCAATGGTGGAAAATATTCCAGCACAACCTCTGCCGATTTTGTCTTCGACCGAAATGGCGAAGGTGATCCGACGCTTGATGTCCGCCGCTTTGATTGAGAGGGAATGTATTTCCGCCTTTTAAAAGTCCAATTAAAAGCCTATAGTTTGAGGATTTGGCCGACAAAATGCATTCCGCGGCGCACCTCTATAAAGACGCAGTCCTTTTCCCCCACTTTATTTGAAAAGTCTTTGAAGATTTATGAAATACCACCAGAACATCCCGGGGTTTGGAAAGATTTCCAGGTACACACCGCGGCTCCCTCACATCATGTGCGGCCGCGTTATGTTTGACTGAGCTGGCCACGCACAGTTTACTCTGTGATACGACGTGCAGCCAACAGCCATGGCTGCTGACCTCTGTGCATTTCCCCCAATATGGCGCTTAGCTGTTTGCCACATTTTCAATAACTCTCTCAGTGAGGACAAGCCATGTCAGAGTAAGAACTAAACAAATCTGGCCTAATTGTAGACCCAAAATTAGATTACCGCAAGACTGGAGGATTTGTAAAAGTGAGAGAGACAGCTACAGTTGATGAAAGAGTGAATCAAGTCGAGATCATTGAGAGCCGAGTGGCAAAGCCCTGCCAAGCTCTGCTGCTGCGGGAGAAAACAAACAAAACAAAGACAACTCCTCACCTCAAGGTTAGAAGCATCCAGGCTGTGTGTAGCAAATGAAATACTCAAGGAAGACATAAGTCTCATTAAGGCCCATAAAGGACATCCCTAATAAAATCCTCGGCCTGACATGCAAGAGCTCTCCGGTGATGGCTGATTAATTGCCGGTGCAAATGAAAGCATGAGAGAGAGCCGGGACTCGGTGGCTGTAATTTATCCTCTGCTGTCCTGTCTTGTCCTCATAGCCTGGGGAGATCGCCCAGGAAGACAGGAGACAGAGAGTGGGTGGCTGGATTGAGGGGGACGGGAGAGGGGGGGGGCGGAGGGGCAGGCAGCATCATCTTCATATTATGTGGAGGAAAACATGTTTAGGTGACCGGCGAGATCATTTGTTTAGATTGTTTCGGTTATAACAAGCTGTTATGTGTTGACATCTGGGTGTTTGAATGGGGAGAGAAATTCCCTCAGCAGGTCAGACTGATAATGGTGACAGCAACATGGTCTGCGAAGAAATATGGAGGCCGCAAAAAAAAAAAAAAAAAAATGACCCAAAAATATATTCTTAGAAGTCATACATCAAGTTAAGGCCGCTGTTTTGTGACAGCTTGCCCTGTAATCCATCAGTGATATAATCTTGCTGATTCTCAGTCAGAATGTATATTTCATCGTCCCCTTTTGTCAGATCTCTATTTGTGATTAATCGTGAGGTTTCCAGTGGCAGGAGGGCAGACTTGTCAAACATATGGCTAATGAGTGAGTAATTGGCTCCATAAAATGCTTTGATGCCCTGCCTTTGATCGTCTCTGAATCAGACTAAAGTGGATTAATAATGGTAAGAAAAAGCTTCGAGAATAGGACGTGATATATGGGGCACCCGCAAGCCGGGGCTGTAAGACAGACATGGGGGTCCAAGGACAATCTGGGCCAGGTTAATGCCCAGCTGAGACCAGACACACACACCTGCCCTCTAACACTAATATATGGCCGAAGCACATAAAAAGCAGCGAGGGAGGAAAACAAGGAACTGGGGTAAACGTGCACGATTTCACCCATGTACACTGTTGCCCACAAGGTCGGAAAAATTTCATTTTCAGACACATTCCTCTTTTAATTCCTATTTGAAACACCAGTAATAACCTTTGGTCAGGTTGATAAAATAGACTTTTGAGAAGATATACACTTTATCTATCAAAAATAAATCACATTATCACAATCATTTCATGAAGAGAGGTAAAAAAAACATTTTATCCCAACTTTATGAGCATGACATTATAACGGTTACGTTATAAGATGTAACCGTTATAACATCAAAAGTTTCTTGCATTTTTTTTTATATCAGAACAGAGTTAAAATGTAATGTTAAAAATATCGTTTAATTATAGTTAAGTGACCTACATTTTTCTTCTGGCATGGCACCATTATCCTCCTGCACTGGAGTACGTAACATTGCTGTTAGTGATAATAGCTTTACAACAAGTCGGCACACAGTGTAGCGCTAGTTGTGAACATCATTTCTGGGGAGCAGTGTATATGGTGTACACTGCATATCTGGTAATTGTTAAGGCAGAGTCAGAGAGTTCGTATGAGCAGGTTATCAAAACGTGGCTGGTCAAATAATAGTCTGTTTAGAGAAGGGGAACATTTCCATTGATTTTACGAAGTGGTTGAGTTTATAATCATGTGGTTTCTATATTAATTATCTTACTCTATAACCTTTTTATTTTCCGAATCTATTTTTGCGTCTTTTTCTGGTCCATCTGCTTAAAAGTGCAAAACTGTTCAATCTCACTCCGCAGGACAAAGAAAAGCAGGGGAACCTAAAAAAAAAAAAAAAAAAAAGGATGCCCTGATAATGATTGATTTTTCAAGTGGTTGCCCATTAATTTTCTGTCCCATTAAAATGCACTCTATTCCCTGGATTGGTGGATCACTCTGAATTATTATCCAGCTGCCAGAGCCCGACCTCAGCTCCGTCTGAATTTACTCTCAAGTTTACAATCTGCCTGCTCCAAAAACACGCCGCCTCACACGCTGACCATGTGATCATAATGTCGCTGGTTTGAGTCCATCCCTCCTCTCTCTCCAGACTCATTTCTTGTCTACTAGCCAAGTGAGGCAAAAAAAAACAAAACAACAACAACAACAAAAAAAACCCACACACACTTAGTGCTCATGTAAATTGGGCGTCACACTGTCCGCAACAATTAGGCACCTAGAAAACTACACGGACAAGACCCCCGGTTGTAAAAGCATGACCGGCAGCAGCTTTACTCAGCCTGCGCAAGTGTTGACGGATGAACGACACGCCGGCAGAACGAGCTCTGTCAGGGCCGTCGCTCCAGCAGGCCGCCCCCAGCTGATTGAAGCGCACCGTGGAAAAGCTCGGCCGGCCACATCACTCGAGCAATGAGGGGGGGGCGCGGAGAGACCAAAGGAAACGTCCTCAAACCCGAAGCTCGCGCACGGTAGCAGAGGAGAAAACGGCTTAACAACAGCATCAGAGAAGCAACCGCTCGCCGCAATGCTCATTGTCACTGTCTGCCGGTGGCCCGTACATATGCCTCAGCAGGTGATACATCATGTCAACCATCATACGGGAGAGATGATGATTTAAAAGGGCCGGGCCAGAGCAGACAGCTCGTGGAGAAGCCTTGTTTCCCTCTGACCACAGTCCTGTGCGACGCCTTCCCGGAGTCACCTTCAAATGCAGCTCCTCTTGACTGAAGGCTTGATGGGCCTCATAAATACCACTCGTAATTATGATTCACCGGCAAACAAACCTCCATTTTTCAAGCCTTTCTGACAAGAGCGAGGGTAAACTAAGTAGGACTCGCTGGCGCTTTGCATATCTCGTCTGACTGATATGTCATTCTGATGGTTTAATACGCCATAATCATGCCATTGCTGATGCCTGATGGCCACGTTGGTCCGTGTGGAGCGCAGAGGGAGATGTTTTACTCTTAATTGCAAAGGCGGCGACGGCGTGAGGGGGGACAAAACTCCTGAGGTGACCTATGACGACAGGGGACAAAAACACAAGCTGAAGTTTGTTTAATGGCTGGACACGAGACGTAACCCATCGGACCAATACTTTGTTTACTTTGAAGATATACCTCATATAAGGCGACGGCGTTCTCCTAATAATGTCACTTAGACTTACAAAATATTATGACAGGCAGGTGCTTCCCCGAGGGCTCGCCAACTGTCACTCAAGGCTTCGGCAGCCATGTGCTCAATGTGTCATGCAGGTAACCATGAAAGTTCCCTCTGTTTCATCTATCTGTGCTGCTAATCAACAGGGTATCAAGTCAAAGACGCAAAAATGATCTCTTTATTCAGGCAGAGCGGCGTGTTTACTGTACGAACAGAGGGACCGACAACATACGTGTGTCAAAAGAAATCTGTGCTCGTTCTTTGTTTCTTAACTTTGACGAAGATGTTCTTAACTAATCCCACTGCAGCATTTCCAGGCTGCACTTTCTGCTGAGTTACGGAATGAAATGTGCTGTTTTATATGAAACTACTGACGTCCATAATATGCTGCCCCCCCCCGGCCCACCCCATATATTCAGCACAAATTTATCAATACATTAACTGAGTGTCTTTATGTTAGAATCCATATTTACTTCATTACTCACTGACTTTCTATTTTGTGTAAATTTTTCTCGTGTGTCTGTTCTGGAGGATACGTCCCTGCTCTGCTGCTAATCCTGAGGTACCTAAAACGAGTCAGACTTTTTGACTGAGTTTCAGACGAGCAGATTCATGCTGCTTTTGTTAATGTCCATTAAATGTAGACCCACCAGTGGCTGACTTAGCTTAGCATGTGACGTGTCAAAAAAAGGGACATATCAAAAAGGGACACATGCGCTCGTGAGGACATACAGTAGATGTACAGCGACATTCAAGCTATGGTGAGGTCATGATTTTTTTTTTTTTCCCCCACGAGAAAACCTACATCAAATGCTGTATATATCATTTTGAGGCGCAGAGATGACTTTGTAAGCAATTTAAAACAGCTAGAGGTCATTTTTGATAACGCAGTTTTTCCACTTTGTTTAATGGATGAGTCATGCCCCTCCAAATTGTGTCAAATTTGGCCGAGCAGCCGCGGTTTAGATGAATCCTGCTGACGTACAAACGGGCAGTTGGGTTTTCTATACTGCACAAAGGCTTCACTTGGGCAGCCCACCCACAACAGATCAAGGGCATCATGTTTTTGTACAGATTCTTAGGCCTTTTGCAGGAAAAATATAAACGTAAAAAAAATGTTGCTGATGTGATTTGACAGCATAGTAAGTATAAATTACTGCATACCGAATGACTTGCCTTCTCTACTGAGTCGCATTTAAATGCCGTTCGACTGACGAAAAAAAAAGCCTGCGCTAAAATAAATAAGTAAATGAATAAATAAATACAAAGATGATTACAAAGATGGCTCTGTCCTATGAGGCACCGCAGAGGTGCGACTGAGGCTCTGAGTGGAGTTTGGACCTTAAGTAAAGCTCAGAAAAATACTGCCTGATTCATCTTTACACATGAAGATTGGACACAGGGTGTTAAGAATGCACTGGCCAGCTCACAGTGGAGAGCTGAGCTCATAATACACCAGACTGAAGCACAACCTTGACTGAAGTCACTAAAACCACAGCCACTGAGACACACATTTCCTTTGTTCTTTCAAATATTCATCCCACTCACTTTTTCAGAACGGCAAATGAAGAATGGGAGGACTTTAAACCTTTCTCACAATG
>CAAKHG010018433.1:55684-66875 GCA_901007715.1 Dactylopterus volitans
TGGAGTGACCTTCAATAACATATAGTCGCTCCTTAGGATACAATAAACTTGGCCCTGATCCTCAGAATGCTCGCATTTAATCTGATACTGGACTGAGAGGAAGTCAAACTTCTTAATGTATTTGAATACAATCTTCTTTATGTTTAAAGCTGTTTGGCATCAAAACAGTGATATAACAAATTATCAAGGGGGAGGGGGTTCAAAATATTGCAACCTGAGTCACTGACAGCGAAGACCAACAGAAAAATTGTGACTTGAAATTAGACATTATATATCAACCACTCACATGGAAATATTTCTTTGGCTTACATACATACACACTGCATAGACCTTCCAAATTTCCTGGACTATACATACACTTAAACACTTCTCATGTTGTGCGTGCACTTTAAAACATCCTCCGCCATGAGCTGAAGTGCATAAGAATGTGACAAATCGGCGCTCGAGCATCTGCTATCCTTGCGGCGTAACTTGAGACATAATGGTCATGTCTGGCTGTGTCATAAGTGTAAGTGACGAGAGCTCACGCCCGCTGCTACCCTGGAACAAAAGCAATAAAAAAAATTCAGTCTCGTCACTGTTGTCGGCTTGTTGTTCTGTACACCAGCCATGTCTGCATAGTTGACCTCCAACTGATCTGTAAATATTCACCATGCTGTGCGATCTTTGATGACCTACAATACCGAAACAGCAATAACAGCGTCCTACGGTCACTCGCGCGCCGCAAAGAGTAGGACAGCAAATCATTGTAACCGAAAAGGAGCCCCATTCGAAATGAGACACATTATGATAAGGAAATGCAATTGGTTTCATTAACTAATTTGCTCACTGAATTATTTAAATCACAAAGCAGGGGTGAGTGGTGGCTTTCTTTCACACAGTGACCAAAATTACTTCATTAGCAATGTGCAATGTCCTGGTATGTTGGCGCCTTAATGTCTATCATATTTGCATAATAAATGCTTGTGAGCATTGAGCGGGTAATAGTTGTGTTTCCATGTTCTCGGTATTGTTTGACAGCTGAGAATAGTAAAAAAAATAAAAAATAAATATGAAAGGTGCTGGTCATTATCATGTGTTCCTGTAATTAAGACACACATTAATTGTGTTCTTACACACAGACCCACTCAAACACATAAAACTATGTGTCCCCATGTCCAAGTTAAATTTTATTTATCATGAAAATTTAATGTTTTTCCCAAAACTCTTTCTTCCAGGTCTATTTCAGACTTAGACTACTTCATTGTCATTCAGAATACAATGAGAGTACACACAACCAATTTTCAATTGCAATGGCTGCGCACGGAATCAAGACATATGCAAATATAAAAGTATATCAGGGGAATGCAGCAGCAAAAATACAGTAAAGTTTAACAGTAAAAATGACAGTAACAAAGTAGCACGAGTATGACAAAGTCTCACGGTTAATGTTTAACAACAGACAATGACAATCATGACTTTACAAACAATCATTGCACTACAGTTTTGGTAAAAGGGTTAGGGTTACGGTTATTTGGCCTCAGAGCTAACCAGCTAACATTACCAGCTGATGGCGTTCGCCTGACCTCTTATACAGCTTCATATTGACTCGGTGGCGAAACGGGCTGAGGGAATTCATTCATGAAAAGTTCCTCACATCGGAGGGGTTGTTAGTGGTCAGTGGTGCGACTAATGGAGCAGATAAACAGTGGTGCATTCAGGCGTTAGTCACCAATCAAACCAGATGGGCCGGCCACTGTAGTTTAGCCAGAGCAAACACTGCGTAGGGTCAGATCAAGCCACTCTTTGCTCCTGCATCTGCTCTCTGCATGCGTGAGGGTGCATTCGCATTCATACATTCAGCGTGTTAGGTTGGGGTTACTGGTGTCTCCTGTCAGAGGGCTCAGCGTGACAGATGGCCTGATCTTTGCCGGAACATCATTTCACATGAGCGCCGAAAGTTCCCTCTCAACACGCCGCACTGATGCCCCGTTAATCTTTTGAACACATTTCGCACGACGCTTTGGTAGCTTTACAGCTCCAACTTCCGAAAGGAAACAAAACAAATGCCGTGTTGCATTGACTTTGGCTTTTAGGACCATCTTAAAGGTGAGACGTTTCCTTGAAGGGAATGTCAAAGGACAGGACAGGACAGTCGTCTGCACTGTCATGGTGAAGCCGGCTGGCTGTCGCCTGTCCTCTGTCACCGGGATACTTTACCCATCCTCATCCTGAGCTTTGTTTTCACGTCTGCCAGTGAGAAGTATGAAAAGGGGCAGCAAAATAGTTGGCGTTTCTGCTGAACGATGAATTGATTTTTACTGTCTGAACTGTTTATTCCTAAATCCTTCTTTGCATTAGTATGTTAAAACACATTACAGATATTCAGTCTCGGCAAAGTTTAAGCTTCTGCAATCAACTACAGGTGATCAAACCAAACTAAAAATAAATAAATAAATAAAATAACTGCATCGCTTTTGAATTCTAAAAACTCAGTTTGGGGAAAATTTTTTAAGCATCTACCTGTGACAAAGCAAATTTTGCAAGTGGCGTTATAGTGGGCTAACAGAGGACGGCAAGAAAGACAAAGATGTGTAACGATAACATGCACACTAATTTAAGAATTTGGTGCGTTATTCATGTGCCGTTTGGCGACACACCAGGCTGAACGTATTGTAATCTAGGCTAAGCGAGGCAGTGAAGTTAATATAAATATGCCATTTCCTCTACAGCTGAGGTCAGGGAGACGCTCACTCACTCATACATATATAAAGTAGCTGTGGACACGTTCAGCTTTATCGGCTACTTCCTCTGAATGAGATAGCAAGTCACTCTGTGAAACACTGGTGAAAATCATACTCAAACCCGAACCCAAATATCATTTTGTTCATAAGCGACTGATAAAGCAACTACTTATAGACTCTGACTTTACTTTCACCACATACCACACTGATACTTTATCATCCAAAATGTCGTTGAAGCACTTTTTGCCCGTTGTCTTCTTTACAAGGACGTAGCTGTAAATAATGTCTATCCAAAGTAGATGTATGATCTTTAGAATGCAGGTATTTCTTTGTGGAACATCTAACATATATTAAAGTAAAGGAATTACTTTTCTTGCTTATTCATCCATTACAAAGGTGTTTGCAACACTCTGCAGGTATTATCACATCATCTGGATGGCTGAATACCGACTCATATGAGATATCTTTATTAAAACATACCCACATGCTACAGTCCAGCACCTGCCTATTCAACAGTCACATGCTGTTCATTAAGTCTCCCTTTTTTCTGTCAGTCATATCTCACCCTGGCCATAACTCAGCGGGAGACATGACTGATAACAGCACCATCATGGCCTTTTTCAATTAGTTTCTGAGATGAAAAACATATAATCCTCATCCTTCATGCCAGGATGCTTTCCCAGATTACAACACAGTCTGTATTAATCATAAAATTTATGAGCAAAAAGTGTGCGCATGCATAGCACTGCCAGTCATATTGTCTGGCTCAGGGCATTGATAACTACTCATGCCCAAGCATAACAAAGACAATTAGGAATTGAACTGTGTTTTTCGTTCTGCTTATTGTGGTCTTGCATCCTGAGCAATGAATACTAAGAAAACACAAGTCCTGGGGCTGTTGGCTAAACATTTGCAGAAAATAAGATGTCGCATGATGTGTGTTTACATACATACAAATTAATTTACCGTACAGTGACACGGCCACTCAGCCATATGTGGCAAACAGCTGCAGGATTTTTAGATTTATTGACATTTACGTTTTTGAAATCCGTCATTCTTAAAGGAAATATTCATATAACGAGGCCATGCAGCATTAGGCTCGCTTTAGGTTGATGGTATGGGTATAGCATGCTAGAAAAAACATCCCAGACCTAAATGACTTTAAAATGTAAATGCAAAATGTAAATTAGTATTTTACTGTCCGAGCTCTAGCTATGTTATATCCTATCCATTTAAATCCCTGTGGAAGCTGATGAAAACATCACACTGTCTAGGGTGCTACATTCTGGGGTGCAACTGCGAAAACATGCTTGTATGACTAATATATTGTAAGATAATGGTAAACAAGTTTAAGTTTATCTTTATATATTGTTTGGTTTACTGGGCAGCCGACAGAATACCACATAATAAGTTGTGTCAGTTGTCCTCCCACTCTTAAATGGGAAGGTGACTCATACAGGTGGGTGAGAATCTCGTCCATTATAATTTCACAACTGGCATTATTTTATTTGAGTAATATGCCCGTAGGCTATAGTGCATTTCTTGAGCAGGGCCTGTTTCGAAATTGCAGGAAAGTGGTTTTAAGTTTCGCATTAGTGGACTGTTTTGTTTTTTTTTGGTTTTTTTTCTTCCCCTGCCTGTTCTAGATGAGGCTCTCAACATGACAGCTAATGCAACAGTCGCCTACAATCAGGTCATCATTTCCTTTCAAAACAAAAAGGAGATGGGTGTGAGTGAGGGCCGGCACGACACTAAATTTAAGCCTGTCACATAGCATAATTTACACTTCACATATTTCACGACACCCATCACTTCCGTAGTGTATCAACCATAACTCATATGTAACATCCTGAAAAGCGCCTAATGTGTCTTTTTCATTTCTGATAAATTGAACTGAGCGGAGGCGACATGCATATGAACATTGTCTCAGCTCTGACAGAAATTAGCGGCAAGAGTTGGATTGATGAGGGCTCACCAATTTTCAACCCTCAGCATCATCAAATGCGTTTCGTAAAAGAGTTCTGTGCTGGCAATCTATCGCAGGGGCCATTTGGTTTTCTTTATTATTCTATTTCGGGGGGGAAAAAAAAAATGTAATTTAATAGCTTAATGGGGGGCAATCAATTTTAAGAAATGTCAGCGGAATTAAATGAGAAGTATATGTCCTGACTGTTTTAACTGCAGAAGTGGTGTGAAAAATTCAGCCCCGGAATTGAAAGTTAATAGACCAGGTGGACACACAGACAGCTGAGCTCTCAGACACTGTAATTAGCTCACAACATTTGCATTCCTGCTTCTGCTCTGTCGAAAGCGGGCAAAACCATAACGCGAGGATGTTTTGCCGTGACTCCATCACATCACAAGATATCACGGCGACGGAAAATGAAAAGGTTGATGCCCAAAACACTCTGATTCGAAATGCAGCTTAGGGAATCTGATTCTTAAGTCTTGATCTTTACGCACATGCCCCCATCCACACAAATGCAGTCAGCCACGCACACACACACACACACACATGCACGCACGCACGCACGCACGCACGCACGCACGCACGCACTCACGCAGGTGTTTTTAATTACTTTATCTAACTACGCGCATTTTCGGAAAAGTGTGGGAGTGCGCTTGATTGACGTTTGCCTCACCTTCCTGTTGCTTTGAATCAACTCGTTGCAGTGAATGTAACTGCACATATCTGGTGACACGCAATCGCATGCGTTTGTGAAACTTATCTCTTATCCGTCCCTCAAACTCGAACTCCCATTCGAGTCAGAAAATTCAAAAACCAGGAAAAGCGAACTGAACCAAGTTGACAAATAGCTCGGCAGTATCCGCGTTGCTTCTGCGCCTCTGGAGCTTTTGCAAGGAGAGGCTCTGTAATCAAGCACAATGAAGATTGAGGACTTCTCACTAGACATATATGAATTATGAGAATAAGGATTAAACAGAGCACAAGCACCAACTCTGATCTGTTTCCACAACTTCAGACTTCATCAAGGGATACACCCATGCCCAAATAGCTGAAATCGTAAAGACTTTGGGAGAGTCAGCGAGCCGAAACCGAGACAAGCGGCTTTTTCCATGCAGTCAGGAAAATGTCCTTGTGCAGACGGATATCCAGCATAATTCCTTGGGAAATTCTTTGATCATTTATCCCCAACCCTAATTAATATGTTCAGTAACTCATTTATGGCCTCAAAACAGTTCACTCCATACTTAAGGATCTGCTGCAAGGTCTCATCCTCTAAGCTTCTGTCTCAACTATTTGCTGTGCCACAATGTCTTCCTCCTTCCATCATCTCCCCAGAGCCGATATGGTTTATCTGGGGTCATTTTTTTATTATATATTTTTTCCTTTAATATCAGAGGCCTCTTTAACAGTGTATGAAAAGCCAAAAAATGTCCTCCACTTTTCATCAAGGTTGTTAGCCTGCTCCCAGAGATGATCCATTGTAACTGTAACACTGTCTACAAGGTTACCGGTTGAAAGGCTTTTTTTGTTCTCTCAAAGCCAACAAAAAATATTTATTCAAGCACTTACGGTTCCTGATTCACTCATGAAATCACATTTTTCGCTGCACAACATTTCAAGAGGGATCTTTAAGCAGCAGATGAGGTTTGCATCAGGTTCCCTCCTCCTCAGTCTCTGCTAGCAGTAGGCAGCTACAATGTGAGATTAACCGCTGGCAAGGATACAAGAGCGCCCTTTATCCTTAGTCACCTTCACGCCTAATCATCCGAATATCTAAACAGCCTCTGCGTGTAGCCAGATTCCCTCTCAACAGGTAGACATCACTTTCTCCGCCATTTTTTTTTTTGGGGGGGGGGGGTATGGCGGAATTAATTTTACTTACAGGTAATACATGACAAGGAATCTAACGCTGATCCAGCCAGGCTGGAGAAAAAGACATTCATGAGATTTTGAATGGATTTCAAACATAAATTGATGCTGATGATCACGTCCTTCAGTGACTCTTACTGGAGTGAAATACAGCCTGATTGCTTCAAAGTGAAATTGAAATAATACTGTAAAGACCCCAACCCCCCCTTTTGACATGACAGAGGGTGTAATGAAGAATGTATGGAATCACTTCAAAGACGGCGCATGCTTTCATGATCTGAAATTATTTTTTCAGATGGAAAATTGATGGGTAGCCATTTGTGGTCTATATATCAGCCTCTCCCTTCCATTAAGAGTTTACTGCATAAATACCTGGTTGCCCTTTGCTGTGTCTCTTGTATTTCTCTCACATTGACTCATGTTGCTATTAGCGATTCAGCAGCGTTTCACATTGTTTTTTTGAACTACAACATAGAGCCAACGCAAATACAAGAAAATGACTGAGAGGCTGTCAACTGTGAGTGGGATGAAAGGAAATGAGCAAAGAGCAAAAACATCTTTGTTCTTATCTTTTTCACATAATCAATAGAGGTGATGGGGGGGGCACATCACTTTCAAAGTCCATTTCATTCTGTTTGAACTCCATATTGTTCTTCAAAATGAGACAGTGAGAATCCTTGCATCATTAAGTTGAATGGGAATTAAACATTATAAGCTTTACTTCATTTCCAGTGGCTTTTCGTTGTCAACTTATATCGATCAGCCGTAACATTTAGACCATGGCATGTTTACCATAGAATGGAATGCAACAGCCCTGCAATAGATTCTCCCTTGAGGAGGAGATTTATGTCAATGTATTTTCATTGAATTTGTCTGATAGAGGTGTTGACATATTTTAATGACTGTTATTTATCACTGTAATTTGTGATGCTGTTTGACTGCACTGGGCCATTTAGGGAGGGGTCCCTAAACTTTTGGTCGTCCCACTAAAATGCATTAGGGTGACATATGCATAATATTCTCTGGTAAACACGCTGTGCTTTTAATTTTTAATGATAGTTCTTTTAGATTAGCTAGTGTTGCCCCAGTGCAAAGCTGTGGCTTGGTGACACGAGAGCAGCCTCGGCAGTATTTCCACTGTTGGCTGTCTGTGTTTAACACACAACTTATTTTCATCATCAGTCTGGAGGCACATTCAAAACCCTGCTGAATTTGTAGAGGGGCTGCAGCCAATGAACCGTGGCAGAGTTAACTTCCAGGTTGGCTCGCAGGATAACAGCACTGCAGGACTCTAGAGGTTTGTAGAGGCCATAACATTATTCACATAAGCACCGCACGCTGAAAAGCTGTTAAAGTAAGACTGAATGAACAAACTCACGCGGCTCGGCTCTTGTGTGTGGGCTCCTACTGAGCCCCGGGTCCCAAAGTAGCCAATAGTACACACAGTGAAAATAAAACATATCTATAGGACGTGACATGTACGCAGGGTGCAAAAGCAAGTCAGACTATATTCATTTCCCGTCATCAGATCACACTGCTATTGGTGCAGTATGTTACCACTTCATTTTTGTTGATCTCCGCGCTGCACATGTAAAGAAATATCCTTTTGATCAAGCCCATCTCTCATCTTTTTTAGTTCAACCTTTTATTTATTTATTTTTTTTTTGATGTCCCAATATTGAGAGCATTTTGAAGGGGGTTTGATGACTGAGAGCAGTGTTCTGCATTGCCGGGGGTTTGAAATGGGGTTTTGAGTATGTTAGAGGCTTGTCATACATCTTGACTGAGATCCAAAGTGACAGGCCTGTTGAAAGACTGGGGATCTGATGCGAACTGTCACAGCACATTACAGAGGCTGCTGCATACTAAGTTCGGTTTACAGGGTGTTTGAATAGACTGCCGTGGAAGTCGTGAAAAAAAAACAAGTCGTTTACTCTAATCAGTAACACCATTTCTAAATAAAGACAAGTGCGTTTGGAGAGTAGGCCGCCTGCATGGGTTTGCAAGGATCTCTAACGCTATGCAACTCTTTGCCACCTGCTTATTTCATCCGCTTTGAATTAGCCCCGTTTAAGGGATCTGTGATTAATAATTTGTCAGTTATCACGGCAGGTAAATGAGGCTGAGTATTCGCGTGAGTGCAAAGGTTACGGTGGTAATTAAAAGGAGGCTGTCGGAGAAAATCACATTCCACCTGCAAGCCAGAAGTATGGTTAAATTTAATCTGTTTATCAGATTTGATGAGACGTGGTCACGTTTATCTCACAGCTTTCTGTTTTATTATTTACACCCACTTGTTTTTGGTTTTTTTGTTTTGTTTGTTTGTCTACCATCTGCCAGACATCTAATTAGATTATGAACTTGTTTCAGACGACAACAGGACACCTATAGATTGATGCAACTTTGAAAACCTTCCCCAAAAGCCTATAGAATGTCAATGACAAGATGCAAATCGCTGGGCTGTGCGGGTAAAAGAAACCAATGAGCCTCTATAAACATTTCGGTGGACACAATATTTTTTAAAATCCTGTCATATTGAACTCAGTGAATGTCATTGCAGTTACATCAGCCAGATTTAAACATCTCATCCAGCTGGAGTGTTAAGGCATTTAGACTGGGGCCAGACACCAGTAGCCTATCTATCTATCATCAGCATTCGTTCTCAATCATTCTTAATTGCGTTAATGTTAACTGTACTCCGTCCATGCATGAATTACAGAGGCGGTTGGGAGTGTCACTTGTAAAGTAGTGATCTGCTGCCCTCACATGTCCAAAATCACGCATTACATGTACAAATGTTGTCAGAGGGTTCTGTTGCATCATCGGATGCCTCGTTTTCTTGTCTTTATGTTTCATACCACTAGGTGGAAGCAGATCTAAAATATGATTTCTATGCCTTGTTTCATGGTTTTGCTGTTTTTGATTAATATGCGTGGCGGCTGCCATTGATCTTTGCAATTTAATGTGAAATCCCAGCAACACTTTGAGAGCTGCAGATTTTTTCGTGATTATCGTGTTAAATATTGTTGTAGATATGATTTAACACATAGTGCAGATTTATAGGAAATGGAGAGAATTAAAAAAAATAAAGATGTAATGCAAATACATACCACACATGGGATCGTACGACACATACTGTGGGGTGCAATAACAGCGTTGACTGTGACTGTAATGTTTTTACATACAGGTCTCAGGGCCTTCTATAGTGCATGCTGGCTCACCGGCTTGGCTCAGGAGATCAGCTAAACACAACAGAGTCATTGTGGATTTTGATAGTAACACCTGTGCTTCCTCTGCTTTGACTAGTCCCATTGCCTAAGGTGTGTTATGATGAGGAAATATCAGAGAGAGGTGCTTATTCAGCCAAATTGTGATGCGAGGCCGCAGTTTGTACTAGATTGCGATAGGAGGACTTCCAATTTTTTCGTCCGGATATAGCGCACTTTCACAAAAGATGAGTTTGGTGTGATTTACAGCATGGCCCTACAAAGGCTTTTAAGTGATCAAGATATGATCGCTAACCGCGCCACTCGGGGCATTTACTTTCCAAACAATTTAAGCAGTCTCCACTCAGGAGTTTATTGCTAATTTCTGAATTAATTTTGTTTGTTTGTTTTTTTCTTTTTATCCGGATTTCCACATTGGAATCACTGAACACACTTCTCTCGTGTTGTGGTTTGGGCTGACAAAGCAGAGTTGAGGTGTTGTCACTGGTCTGGCAGTCAAACACTGGACCATGGAGATGCACTAAGCAGCCTTTGTGCTTGGTGATGATAAAAGCTGGTTTGAGCGCTGCTAAGACATCTGGCAATGACACCTTACAGTCTCAGTGGCGACGACGAGCTTGTACTTTGAACGCATTGTGTAAACCGTCTCAAAAGAATGAGAGCTCTACGCTGGCATGTGATGCATGACTGGACGCTACACTCGCGCTCTCTCTCTCTCTCTCTCTCTCGCTGTTACATAATGAATATGTATATGGCTCGGTCTGTGCCTGCATCTCTGTGTATGCTAATATGTGTGGTTGTATGTGAGCTTAGTCAGACTCCTCCAGATCCCTGCCCACACAGATTAATATCTGCCATCCACAAAGGAGCCCTGTGTGCTTGCAGGACAGAGTCTCAGGACAATGAATCCACTGTCTAACAACACCGTCTCCGACTCAAGCTGACTGATATGCACCCCTCAGTCCCGAGATTATGGGAGGCTAAGTCTTTTTGCTCTTGATAACTGAATGATGAAGCCACCCTCCCTGCCCCCCACCCCCAAATCCTTCATCTAAAACACAGAACATTCAATTAACCAGTAGCTTTAGCCTCCAGTGCCTCGACATATGAGGTGTAGTTTCTTGTTTTTCAAAGAAAAAAAAAGACAGAAAAAGAATACACACACCTCAAGCAGTGAAAGGTCAAAGAAAATGAGCGAAATGGTAAAACCGCTTGATTCTTCGTGCTGACTGGCTGTTTCGCAGGAACGCCAACACTGGCTTTTTGTTTGAGTTGCTTTTGTCTGATTCTGACAGTAATTGATTATGTAATACACACTGCAAGAGTCACAGAGGGTTTTTCTCAAAGCAATGCTGCTAAGCTCGGCCATGCAGCCAGTATCATGCCTGCTCCCCCCCCCCCCC
>CAAKHG010018433.1:70879-80892 GCA_901007715.1 Dactylopterus volitans
CCTCAAGCCTGAGTCTTATTTAAACGTACGTCGTGCAGATTATGACACGTGGGACCTCTTGCACCTGACTGTGTGTGCAGGTGCCATAATGGGGAGATGGGATGAGTGTGTGTGTGTGTGTGTGTGTGTGTGTGTGTGGGTGGGTGGGCGGGCGGGGGGGTGCTACTTGACAGTGGACACTTCCATGAAGTCCATGCAGGGTGTTGCTTTATTTGTCCTCCCTCACTGATGCATAGCCAGCACAACTTCTACTCTGAATCATCTGTTATGTAATGTGATTCCACGATAAAGGCTTTGAAATGAGAGCCTCTAAGTTGCTGGAATGTGTCGTTATGTAAGTGAAATTGACAGAGTATTCTGTTAAATTACTTTTTGTTTTTATAATAACCGCATCACGCCATTTTATTTTGAAACTGGTATAAAAAAAAAAAAAAGAGATCAGTAATTTGACGTGTGAGGCGCTTATAACCTGGGTGGCTCACTCAGCTGCACTCAGGCAGAGGGTTGTTGTGGGATAGCCTTTTAATCCTTCATGTACAATCCGATATGTGCAGGGGTGTTCCTCAGGCAGCAGGAGAACGCAGAGGGAGTTCAGCCCTCCCTGCATTATAATGATAAGGCTCCTCCTGTCATGTCTATTGGGAGGCAAAATTTGCAAGATCCCCGAAAAAAATTTTCTTGTTTGTTGTTTTTACACCACGACTTCATATAACCTTATTCTAATATCCTTATTTTGTCATGCACCTATTATCAATTGACCTGCAGCACCTAGATGTAATGCAAAATGATAAATCAAAAGAGACTTTTGATTGCAGGTTTTGTGTGGCAACGGCGTCAAAAAACATATTACCAGCATTTTTTTTTACAAAAGTATGACTCGTACTATGTTGCTGTAAAATTGCGCAGAAACGTGAAGGAAGGCAAACAGCACGGATTTCTTTGGTTGAACAAATGCTTTATCATAATTTGACAAAACGCAAGGACTTGAGATTTTTCTCTATGGACTGCCAATAATACGGTAGAGGTTCAGAAAGGTGTACATTATGAGCAAATGGACATGCTCTGAATCTGAAACGCCACCGCTATGCTGCTTGAGAGCAGGCAGTAATGAAGGAAGTAGTTTATTCCTGAAAATGATGGGGAATAATTTCAAAGCTACATTTTCTTAAATTTCCTCCTCTGTTTGAGAGGGAACAGCTCTTTTAAAGTTTTCCCATAGCTGATAAGCGGGTTGAAACATCAGACACTGGGTGAAACGTGTTTGACTACTAGAGTTACTATGAATCAAGCCCTGTTTTTACAGTTATTAGTCAGATGTACAGTGTCGCCCTGAATTTTGAGACTGTTATTTAACACGAATAAACCTTTTTTTCCCCAATTTTGACCCAGTTATGTACAAAGCAGGGTATTCTGATTTTGAAAAAATAAACTTGTTAGTACAGTGTTCAGTTAAAAGAAGAAATATCCTGTTTCACATTTTTGTACTGCTCTTCCAACATATAATGCAGGGCAATATGAAAGCTGTAAACTAATATTGGCTGATATATCATTATCAACATCCATAATCATGAGGGCTGTGTGACTTGAGGTAGACTACCAAGCTTTTAATGCAACTCATACAGTATTATTGAAGCTAAATTACAGTGTTTGTTTTGTATTCCTATATTTAATCTAAATTTGTAGTATGTTTATTCCTCTGCACAAATGTCAGAAATGGAACTCGCTTGTCACCTTTAAACCCTGAGAAGCTCAATGCCAAAGAATCCTAACCCTTTATTGATAATTACATAGCTTATTTGAAGTATTTCTGATCATGCGTTTATATTATGGAAGGACTGGCCAACTTTCCTTGCTTTCTCTGCCTGCTGCATACACAATTGGCCCATCAAGCCTTGACATAATTATCAGGCGCCTTGGTCCTCTACTAATTCATAACTGGAATATGGAATAGCTTTGGGACTATATTTTTAGAGAACACTTGTGAAAAATTGAATTAAAACGACAGAAAACCAGGCACGATGAGAGATGAGTCCCAATTTGTGTGCTTGATAAATTCATTGATCAATAAACAGATGAATGAATAGATACACTTCACAGTATGTTTCTGTGTAGCACCATGCTTATGATTCTCCTGCTTGCGGCAGGCTGCTCTCTCATCGCCTGTGTTACATCATCGGCATGATCATGTGGAAGTGATGACGTAGCGCAGAGTTCCATGCTGCTCCATTTACAAAGCAAGATGGAGCCGTGGGTGACCGCTTGCCAATCTACAAAGGCTACAGACTTCCTTATGTCTGACTTAGCTCGATGAGGATGGAAATAAACACTGCCAAAAGCAATTGCTGCAAGTCCAGGAGCTTCAACTTGATAAAGTGATGCGTTCAGAGGGGTGTGTGCTCACCCTGGCTGCAGGGCTTCCTTTGTTTAGAATTTATATGGATGCTTCACCAAATTAGATTTCCCTCCCTAAAATAGACGCGGAAGGTCCCCCCCCCCAGTTGTCTACCTGACCACAGCCAGCCACCTAACACAATGACATAGATGAGGTAAGACCAGATACCATCACAAATGGTCTCTTTTAGAAACAAAGACAATGTCACAGCTGCACATGGTCATCCCTTTCAGAGCAGAGTGAGACCTCAGTGAAAATGTGTATGATTGGGGCTGCTGCGAATGATTAATTCCATAACCTGTTAATCTCCGCATTTTAGTTTTGATAAATGGATTGATGATTCAGTCTCCTGCATGGCTGTGCAGCTGCTGTATCCGCAGTAACCGTGGAAATGGGCAAAGTTTTACTTCCTCGCACCGGTGATGCTGAAGCAGCAAATTTGCATGATGATTATAGCTTATTAGGCCACTGCACCACTCCAGTGTCACGTATTGGACTAGAAATGCTTCACCAAATTCCAATTAACCCACAATACATAGCAAATTTGTTGGTTTTGGAATCAGACTGAATTTCTATAAACGAGCTGCAGCAGGAACCTCAGACAGTAATGCTACTAACGAGCTGTTCAAAGGCAAAAGTTCCATGCTGACACTGGCTCAGACTTAACAACGGTGAGCTCGACTCGGTACAGTGCTAAACCTTATCCAGGCATCGGCTCTAACATTCACTTCAAGTCACCCCACACCTGGCGGAGCTCATGCAGCGCATTGAAAAGAGAGCACGATACAGACTCAGCAAAGAATTATTGATGGCTGATGTTTTTGAAGGGGCACAGTTACACTTTAAAGCAGAGATGAAATGAAACGAAAATGAGTTGGCCAATTTAGAATTTGTTCATCTGGCCATTCTCCCCACAAACACCCCCCTACATGAAGAATTTCAAAGGGGGATCTCCACCATTTTGAAAAATGTAATCCAGTGTACTGAACCGTGTATTTTATCTAATCAGACCAGTAATTTCAACGGATCAGTTTATCATCTTAACCTTAAAGCACTCAACAAAACCAATCAGAGTTAGTCCTACTTTTTTTAAGCTTTACTTCCACATCATTTTTGAGTCTCACAGATGCTGAGGTCTCAGCCACTATCAGGGAGGAGAAAAGGCCACAGTCACAGAAGCTGCAGTTTTGTTCCAGCAGGACGACTTGACTCTTTGGTGATGGCGAGTGGATCAGACAGATCCAGGTCTGAGAGAGTTGAGAGGATATGCATTGCCTAAGGATGCTAAAAAGATGACATTACAAGTGCATGTGACCCCGTGAAGCACTGGGAGAGGAACATAAACATCCTGTCCTACGGGTTTGCTAACAGAAGAGGAGCTGGCTTTGTAGCGGGGCTTCATAGTTTTTTTTGTTTGTTTGTTTTTTTTAATTAACAGTGGTACCATCCTTATTTAATTCCTATAGGCTTTTGGATACCATTTACAGTGTAATATAGATGTGTATAAATTAAGTTAGATGCAGTAATGACAGAACTCATTGCTTTTTTGCTGATAATTGTATTCCTACTTACCTCATACCATGCCTGCTCTAAAACTGAAATCATGATCTCGTCTCTACCATCAAATTGTAACAGTGTGTCCTTGTCATTCATTAAATTAAAAACAGGTCAGCTCAATGGACTCAGAATCCTTGTGGAAATGAAAACTTAGTTTGGAAAACCTAAAGGAGGCTGTTCCAGGTGAAAACGCTGTAGGCTTGACACACTGACTGCATGTCCCAAGCAAAGGTCTTTTCACAGAATTGCACATAGAAACTTTTCTCATTGCAGTCTTATATGTGTATTTTTCTGTTATGAAAAATTTAAAATACAAGTCGTCAAACGGTGATTATGATTTTGTGGTTCTTTCACTTCTTGGAAAAAGACAAAAACTGGGTCCATGCAATCCTGGAGACATATCAGGAGGAATGAGAGTTTGGCCTGCTGGTAAAGGAGCTACAGAAATGTCTCGGTCACTTCAGTTACATTTCAGTTGTGGTCCAGAAGACCACCATTCTCAGTGAACCTGTGTGTCCTGAACAGCGGCTGGCAGAGATGAGGGGGGTGGGAGGGTGGGGCGAGGGGGCACACACCCACAGGCTTGCATGTACAGTGGCTCTGAATAGTCAAACAACCCTCACACTGGACCGATGCGAAAAAACAACAACACAGAAAACAAACCTGTCCCACAAAACATGATTGATGCAGCATGAGTTCATATTTATTTTTGAAAATGTGGCTATTTTGCAGTAATAAAATGCACGCAGTGTGCCAAGACCTCAATGCTTAAGGCAAATTTAATAATAGAAAATAAGCAGAACCACTTTGGTTTGGGCTTCTATTACACTTTATGCATTGAACATTGAAATGTATATAAATAAATATTGCATTTGTTTGACTTTTGTGAACAATTAAAGACATTGAAAGCATAAATAAATAAATAACATTGTTTTTAGATTTGTTGTATAAGGTTTTTTTGACCACCACTTTTTTTTAATTTTTTTTTTATTTTTACAAATTTATGGAGCTCCCCTTTATAGTTAATTGTGTCTCCTGCAGTTCTGTGACATAACTTAATGATCAATGGTAATACCTATATGCGCATTGTAAAACTAACAGGCAATGGCGCATCTTTTCCATATGCAGTATTTACCAGACTATTTATATGTAAACTGATGTGCATTAGACATGATTATGAAAAAAAAATTGTGCTAGCCCAACTGGTCTCCTTTTTTAGGCTTTTATAAACAGAGAACACCACATGGCTCCCTCTTTACCTTGCCATGTCTTCCTTAGCATTCAGAAAAATAGGGAGAGACCATAACTAAATCATCATAGCCCTTTTCAAGCCTCTGAAAGAGAAAAGAAGCTTACAATCATGTCAAAATCCATGCTGGAAGGAACTGTGTCCCAATTTACAAGATGCACAGATGACTGGTCTCAACTGAAACTCCTGAAAGAAAGCTTGATTTAAGAAAATCCAAGCATGTCTTATCTCACTGTTATAAAATAATATGCTGTTGGCAAGGATTTAGCTCAACTTCTTTTATGCAGTGTTAAGGGGAGCACTGTGTGTCTTCTCATGCATCCATGGACATTATGGTGCTCTCATTATTGAAACACTATAGGATGCACCACTTTCCACGGTGCAGGGAAAATTCTGGTTGTTTGCCTCAGGCTTTCTATTTAGGCACTCACCATAGTTTCACCCTTTCCAGCATTATGCTTGACAGGCTTAGTCATCGCCAGGCAGCGTAAGGTACCTCAGTTTCATTCAAAATGATGACATGCTTTAATATTATTATGGGAAAAATCCCATTTAAAGTAGTGAAGTGACTTTCACTGTTAGAAGAAAGCTGTTATTTTTAATCTCTAATTAGATCACAGTAAGAAGGCTCTATCTCCAGAGGAAATGTAGCAGCTAGCTGCTTCTGATCCACTTCAAAATGATGTCAGTGATTCTCACAGATATAGTCACTACACGAAATTTTGACCCATTTGGCATTTTACACTCATGAGTTATGTCTGTTGTAATGCATATAAGTGCAAGGCTCTTTATTGCGCTCAAATCCAGTTAGAATATTTGATATGTATTTCACAGCAATATATATAGCCGTAGTAATCAAGTAGATTTCTGAATATTTTTAAATTGGTTATATTTCATGGATTCATGATGTCTTAGTAGTAGTATTTTTTGGGAGTGCAGAAGGGAAAAAATAGCAACTAGTTTTACTGATGATAGGGATCGAACAAGGTTAATAGTCCCCATCTGTGGGAAGTGGTTAAAATACATGCCTCATTTTAGCAGAGGCACTGTGAGGAGTGTTCGAGTGGTGCTGTGAGCTGATTTTTCTTTTTTTGTTATTAATAGTCAATATGAAACAAATGAGGCACAGCTAAAAGCAAACATGAACGTACTGTACATTAGAAGTACATGTTTAGTCAGGTCTTATTTTCTGTATTCGTTCAAAAACAAATGCTTTAATCTTACCACTACACTGTATCCCGATGAAAAGCCGCTTGGAAAACTCTTCAGAAAACTTGGCTTGACACAACACAGTGTTGTAGCAGATAATCAAAGCTGCCACGCTCCACCGACACGACTCCCCTTGCCCAAGCCTACGTAGTTTGAGGATAATGTAAAACTATGTAATACATTGAAAACCTACAAATTGGAACTTGTAGTCTAATAGGCAGCAAAATTATTCAACACAATACAAGTCATGGATCACAATTAATTGATTTAAGCAGTAGTTTATTCAATCAGCTTGCCATAACGCGTAATTTAACCGACCATCATTTCAGTAGCAGGCTCGTCGTATTGCATGTTGTCACCTTTTCCACCGTCTGGGAACCATCAGCTATGAATAGACTAGTAGGCATTGGCAGTTATAGATTAAGTTTTGATCAGCAAGTCAAGATTTGAGAATGAGTTGGAGTTGAGAGACCATGTCTATGGCCTAGACTGTTTCATAGCACACAAATACAAATAGATATGAAGCGGCTTTGAGATTACCTGTGTGCAATCAAAGCTCACGCTTACATGATTGGTTAATACTACTGAACTGAAACCAGGAGGCCTCCGTGTCCAAAATCTTAGGTGAGGGGCAAAATTTGTGTGTACAGATCAGTGTTTCTAATAGGATGGAGTTGTAGCAGTGGTGGTGTAGCATGCATCAAGTGTGCGAAAACCTCTTTTTGCATACAATAAAATGTGCAAAAATGAAGGGGATTATTACACTCTTGCATCAAGTCATTTCGAGATGAAAGTAATTAGAAAATGTTCAGGCAGTACATACTGCCTGAATCACGCCATTTATAACCCGAAGTAAATCCACTCTAGCAAGAAATTCAGGCACATGGGAACACATGAGTGAATGCTGAACTTTATTGAACCCAAGGTGAATGGAGCCTTGACTCTGATCAGTGGCTGATGAGCGCTGGCAGTGCCGCATACTAGGGCAGCAGCAGTGATGCCTCTTAACAAGGGTTTTGTAGTGTTTTTGTGATGGTGTGTGTTGCCTGTCAGACAACATCTCTATAAAAGGAACCCCACAGTCACAATTTCAACTTCTCTCAACCTCATCAGACATTAGTGGCTTAAGCCGTATAAATCACTAGCACCTGAGTTCCTGCAAATGTTAAGAGACGGTTGTCTTGTGTTTCTTCACTGGCTGTATGGGAAGTGCTTGATGCTGGCGCTTAGTCAGAACAGTCACACTCAGACCACAAGATGTTCAACCAAACATTTAAGGCAGCACGACAAATGTATGATACATTTGTCGTGCTGCCTTTAAATGTTTGGTAGCACGACAAATGTATGGTACATCTGTCGTGCTGCCTTAAATATTTGATTTGATGCGTAAGCTCCCTGCACCTGCTTGCAACTTACAAAATATACCGCACTTGCCTTGTTTTTGCTTTTCTGCCAACGTAAAGCCACACTTTTGACCATTTACTTCTGTCAGTCTTTCACACTGCTGTTGACATGGACCTTTGACACAGACGCAGGTGCTGTTGTGTTGATGTGTCCTGGCAGGTGCTTGAATACATATTATGTGTATTAAAAAAAAGCCGCCATGTCCACCTGAAAATGCCATTGTTTTCTATTATATGGATTTTTAATAAGATCTTCGGATAAGCAGAACTGGAAAAACAACCTTATTTTATGAATGCCTATTCTATGCTTGTTGATATTGGCTCAAATTTGGAACAAGGTTTCATTTCACAACCCTCGATGTTGGTGGATCACATTTGCATTAAAATGGCGAAGGCTTTCTGTTGTAGCTATGAATGTGGCTGGTACACCTCTACATCCCAATTTCATGTCACTGACAACTAAAATAGCCTGAAACAGTCCTATTAAGTCAGTTTTGAATATGAAGAAAATGGAAATTAATTGTAGCCTGTTGCTGAACCTCAGTCATGCAGTTTTCCAGCTAACTATGTGACATGATTAAGGGTCCATTAGAATGTATCCCATTGTGTGATTTAAAGATAATGACAGTGTTTCCCCCCCATTATTTGTTTGTCTTTTGCTGTTGTAAATTATTCTTTCACCATTTAAAAAAAAAAAAGAGTTGTGTTTCCAGTCTTTGCATTAACTCAAGTGCGGTCAGCGTTGGCTTCGGTCTCTGGCAAAACTTGACTTGTTACCTTTCCTGTGTATGATACTCATGGACAACATTGACATCTGTGCCCATGATGTCATTTTGGCTTCTCTGAACTGTGCGACAAAGCAAAGCTGTCAAACTCTCGGTCCACCCTCACTTTTGGTTGCAAGCACACGATATTGATCAAAGCTCTCTGCAGGGTGACTATTGCACTCTGTTGATTTAACGACTTAATATAGTGTCTTAGCTTGGATGGACAGGGCTCTCTGGGTGCCACTGCATGTGTAGCCCACGTTAGTTCCATTCAGGTTCCATGTTTCCCTAGCTTGGCTCCAGTAACTGACAGAGTTGGCAGCGATGTTTAAATTCAAATCCAGGCTATTAAACCTCCCTTCAAACATTTCTTAAGGGCCAAGATACTTAAGATCAGAGGATTCCCAGCAGTTAAACAAACAGATTATTGGCAGGTAGATAGCTTGGAACGATATTTGTCCTTTTTACATCACCACTAACTCCCACTGGTAGATTGCGGTGCCTGGCCAGTGGAGATAAAACTGTGAGGGACAGCATAAACCAGCCATGCATTACACCTGTCTTGTAAAGCACATGATTGGACTTGTCTGTCTGCAGCCCCCCCCCACCTTGATGTCAGGTTATTTCCGTTAAAACATGGATACAAAGCGAAAATAGAAGCGCACCATGAATTTCCTGTAGTATATGGGTCACATTAGCTCATTCATATCAACGCTTCATATCAGTGCACTCTTATTACTTTTTGCAAATATTACTTTAATATATTAAACAAGTGATTATGATTATTAATTACAGAAGTGCTGAATATAAGGTCTAATGTTTCATGAACTGATCTGCTTAATACAGGTAAAAGCCATTATCCTTTGTTTTTTTTCCCCTGCATGAAATCTAAATTAGTCTGAATTAATCTGGACTTAGATAGAGAGCAGCATATGAGTCAGAGAGTAATTCTTTCCCCTGAGACAATTCATATGAGAAGTTCCATGCTTAATTGAATAGCCAGGTTTAAATCTTTGATTTAATAAATGAAACTTACTGATACGGAATATGTACAATTTCTTTTGATGAGTTCTTTGTGTTATTTTCATGGTCTGTATTAGTATTGACAGTGGCATTACTAATATCTTTACAAGTTACTGTCCTGGTTAAGACAGTTTTGCAGTGGAGACTGAGAAGATAAATGGTGAAGAAAAGTGAGAGGGGAGGTGGGAGATTAAAAATCTGACCTACAGCCATAAGGTAAACACATAATGGAAGGATTTTAAGTTTAACCACACCAGCCCAATACTTTAATTATTTCAAATAGGCGGGTGGATGCAGGATTTAGGCAAAACTTTACCTAAAACTTCCCTAACTTGGCTTTTTTGTAAACATTGTATGCTTGGCATCTTGTCTGTCTTGATCATTCTTTTTTTTTTTTTTTTTTTTTTTTTACC
>CAAKHG010018433.1:80912-92203 GCA_901007715.1 Dactylopterus volitans
TTTTTTTTTTTTAAATTTTTTTTTTTGGGTTTTTTTTTTTTTTTTTTTTTTTTTTTTTTTTTTTTTTTTTTTTTTTACCATGTCTCTCACGCTCCTCCCTGAAGAATCTCCACACAGTATGACTCATTGATCTCCTCTGCCTGAAAGCTGTCTTGCTGTCTTTGCCAGGAGAAGCCGGATGTGTCATGAACCCCATGGTGCATCTTTTTCATGAATTCCATGGAGAGCAAAGGCAGATGACAGTCCCTCAGAAGCAAGTGAAACCAATACACATCGCCACTGATAGTGACCAGGCCACTGTAAGGACAAGGTGTCCTTTACTGAAAAAAAGAGAGAACCATCAATGTAAACCGCCGCTATCAAATGATAATGGGATGTTATCTTAATGCTACCATAGTAACAACTATTTTTTGAAGATTTGTTGAAGAAGATAAATGTAAATGTTTGAGTTTAGAATGGACACATTGTGATATTTCATGCTTTTTTTTCTGTAATATTTGTGACTCATAATCATATCTCCCTTTTGGTATGCGCTCTTTCTCAAGCTGCATTTTGAAGCATGTAGACATGTTTTGTGGCAAGCAAAAGATATTTTGCAGGGCAGTAATAACATCCTTCAATAACTGAACATTAATACACATTGCCCTTTGATTTGGGAAGAGCAGTTATACTGCAGTTGTGATCAAACCATCATCTTCCACTGTATTCTCAACGGCATCTAGTGACTAGTGTAAGTGGTCCCATAGGAGATTCCTTTAAACCAGCCACCATTAGCGGGAACAGGGGGGGATGTCTGCAAAGGACTGGTTTCTAATGTCAGCACATGGCTTTTCTCTCTGCCTGAGTAGCTACAGTAACAGTGTTAAAACCCATTTTGACTGAACAGGGTCAGGTCGCTGTTTGACTAGTGGATGTGAGCCACCCTGCTGGAGCAAAGCGGATGTTTGACATGAGGTGCTGTGTCATTCATAGCTTTTGTCTATTGTCCTGTGCCATGTTGGAATCTTTTACAAACATGGTTTTTGGACACGTCTTTTTTTGTTTTAGGTTGACTTTGAGAAACTTATTGCATTTCTTTACCCCAGTATTACTGTTCCTCATACAGAGATCTGAACTATATATTATCTGCTTGCATTGTTTCTGCAATTGTGTCCAGGAAGACTGGTTGGTTACTACGGTACCAGCTAATGGGGATCCTTACTAAAACAACAGAACAATGTGTATTGACCCCAAAATTCATTGGAATGTGTATTTCTGACTATGAATTAAAAGGTCTCTTTTGAGTTTTGAACACAGGGAAAAATAGTACTTTTCTTTGTCATTTAAGAGAACATCTGAAGTCAAATCAACATTTTTCTTTTCCGTACTCTTTTTGTCTCCAATTGCATTGTGATATCGTATAAATATGCAACCCTGTGTTCCTGCTAATTTTCCTCAAAGAAGATATTTGGAACACTAGCTTATAAGAATGCAATGCTGACCCCTCTGTGGACCATCACCTTATTGTGGTGGAGGGTTTTGAGTGTCCTACTGATCCCAGGTGCTATGTTGTGGTAGCTGGTATGGTCTCCCATTGCAAATTTTGTCTTGGTTGAATGGTCAGACAAAGAATGGGCCATAAAGACGCATATGGGAAGACAAACGTCAAAGGACCAGTGTGCCTTGCCTGGAGGGTTACCAGGGCACCGCCTTGGAACCTGGTGGCCAAGTTCCCTTGGCCTGTTGGCGAGCGCCTGGTGGCCGGGCCTCCACCCATGGAGTCCGGTCAGGTCTAACCCGAGGCAGAGACATGGGTCCGTCCTCCATCAGACCCACCGCTTGCAGGAGGAACTATATGGGTCTGGTGCAATATGGATCGGATGGCAGGCCACCGCTGCCCCCGCAATCTGTACCCGGGGATAAGCGGAGGGGAGACGAGAATGCAATGCCGAACTTATTGTCTTTTTCAACTGAATGTGTTTATGTGAAAGTTTGATAGTTTATGACTATCTGAGTGAGTCTCTGTTTTTATGATGAAACTCATGCTTGCTATTCATGTAAAGCATCATTTACAAAAGTTCAGCATGAAGAAATGTTCAGCCGCTGGCTACTACTACCTATTTATTGAGCTGCAGTGTTAACAGGGCAACACTGGGTCAGCATGAAGAGTGGCTGTCTCATACTTAATTGGAGGGTTTGGTCCGCGGCTTCTCCAGAGATCCTATCAAAGTGACAATGAAGCATAAATTTTTCCAGAGTTTTGAAATATTAATACTTACAATTTGGTTAATAATGACTGTACAAAATTTTAATGGCATTGGCTGTCATAACAGGGGCATATGGTAGTTTGAGAATGATATTACATGCTGATTCTAAATTTTCTGCCATCCAGAAAGCCTTGACTTTCAGCAGAAGTCCACATGTCCCTCTGAGAAATCACATTAAACTAACTAATTAAACTAATTAATTAAAGCGAGCGGACAAACCAGAGTAGTTCACTGTTTAGTCAATGTTGAAGCAATTGTAATGTCCTTAATTGCCCCAAGTCTCTGTTATATGCTTGCTGTTGTGGAGTGCTTAAATTACAGTACATTGTTTAATTTAGTATTGGCCTGAATGTTTTTTCAAAATATGTGATTCACACCTTGTGCAGGAATGTAAGAGTACGTGAAACTGTCCTTCGAGTGCCATCCTCCAAAATAAGATAAAGCATGAATTTCTCAGAGTACGAAAGCCTAGATTCTCTTCTTTATTGTACACTAAATTCTCAAATAACTTGAATAAGTGAGCTCTAAATTTCACACTCTTTGCTACTGACAAATTTATTCTCGCGCCGAAGCTCACAGGACTTGTAAAGGCACATTTAGCGAACTGAGGCTCAAATGTTCCTCATACACAGAGCAAAGATGTGAGTCTTAAATAATCAGCTGGCTTGACTAGTTGCTATCGAATCAAACAAATGAGCCTGTTCAATATTAACTGATGCAAATTCATATGCATATTATAAGAGGTGCCTTACTCCATGGAAAAACATTTTCTGCTGGCAAAGTAAAATCCCAGAAATCATTTTGGAACACGAACATCCTCGTGAAGTCTGGAACAGTCCTGTTGAATAAATAATGAGAAAAATCAGAAAATCCTAACTCATTCATTACACCCTTTTGCTGGAAGTGGCCAGATTAATGGCGATAGTCTTTTTTTCCTCTTTCTTTTTTTCTGTCGATGTCTCCGGAGATTTTAGCCCTAAGGAACAGCAGTCTCAGCTCTCTCGAGGCTATCCCTATCCCAGTGTCTATTTTTACTGTCTAGCCTCTGATTGGCCAGTAAGGTGTGTGTTGAGGCTCATGTTGTGTCATAAGGTGCCTCTGTGCCATCTGTCGCCCTCAGTGGAGCCGTTGCGAAGGCAGACCACGCCTAGTCAGTCTGTGTCAGAGAATGCAAAACACAACCTTGGGCTTTCCTTGCTCTTTTGTACTGACGGCTATATCAGGAGCATGAGCAGAGTGCGGCTTCATCAGACTTCCTAATTAGTGTTTTTAATGAGGCTTCTGATGAACAAAGCCTTATTTTGTCGTAATTTCAAACAGATAACAGTTTTGATGGAGTGCACTGAAAGAAAAAAGAAAAAAATGAAAGTCATGCAGGCAGTGACACTGCAATTGCCCCCAGACTCTGGAGCAGATCTCAGTTACAAGTTGTAGAGCAAATCTTCAGTTTAATCTTTTGAGAACTGCTATTTTACCTAAAAATGTGAAAATATTTTGACATACCCACGGCATTAACTAGCACTTTCTTCTTAATCTTAAATCTCATGTGTCTTTCTGTGCTCCCATTTTTTATACACCTTGTGCTTCTTTCGTTTTTTTGTTTTTTTTTAGGAAATATTCATAAATAAGCTTTTGTGCATTGAATTGAAGAAACACTCACCATGCTGACAATCAACATGAACGGATTAGTTTAGTTGGTATAGTAACAGGTGAATTATTGTGCCGTCTAGTCTGTTTAAGGATTTGTTGTCTCACCAAAAGCATTAAACTGCTGAATCACAACATTTATGTTACGGTTGTACTGTAGGATGGATAACACAAAATGGCCACACACTTTCCAAAGGAAAGCCATGGATCAGTCAGCATTACCCGTCTGGCCATGCCTTATCCTCTTTCCATCTGTGTGCGTCTTCTTTAGTAACCTGTACAGACGTACCTGGATTTCCTCTGGGTGCTACAGTTTCTCTTTCAAGAATCCAGAGACACTCAGTCGCCCATATAAAGAAAGTGTGCATCTTACTCTGCCTGCAATAGTCTGGCAACCGATGGTACTCCTCTGCCTCCTATTCAATGCATGTTGGATTTGTTTAGTACTGTATTTATCTCTCCTGCTGGTTTGTATTGAGGAGAAGTGGCTTCAGAACATCCAGCCAACCAACTAAACTGGTCACCTCCAAAGTAGCATCATTAAAAATGTGTTCCCACAAGTGACTGCATGAATTGGACAATTTTATTGGAGATATGCTGCATCAGGACAGTTTTGTCCATGAAGTTTGACATTGTTGATTGTTCTCATTGAGCTTGTTTTCGAAGAGTACGGCACTGTTGTTTAATAGCCTGTTGTTATGGCTTTACACAATTAGATGGGCATGGATTAATTAGGGACATCAGGGATAGTGGCATACCAAGTATGCCATTGTCTAAAGGACTAGAGACAGTAAAGCATTCCCCAACCCGGACTCAGCTATTCATTGAAATAGCGTCATGACCTCGATTTGAGCCCAACTGCGAATCATCTGACAATGAGTCTGAAATATATTTTATTTTTGCCAAAGCTATCAAGATGGAGATCAAAAATCTCTATGCTATATCAACAAATGATAATCAAGTATTGCACTGCGTGACAAACAGCACAGTGGGGACAGACCAGTGATGTAAGTGTAAGGCTCTTGACAAACTGAGGAGTTAGGAACTGTAGAAAAGTGTCAAAGTCACAGAAACCCAGTGACGGTGACAAAGAACAAAATACACTTATCCACCTGCAGTCGTGATAAAAAATGTGGTAATTCCACTGCTGTGTAGTGTTCTGTCTCGAACGGGACACACTGAGAATAATGAAAATGAATATAATGGAATAATATTGGCTAAAAACACTTTGCAAGCAAAAGTGCAATCAGCTGGAACATCATAAAAAAAAAGCCTTAAAAAAAAAAAAACAACCCACAGCACTTCTTACACAATGAATAGGTTTGGGAATCTATAAGCACCCCCACAATTCAATTTGATTCTGATTCAGAGGGCTATGATGCATTTATGGAGCGAATTAATTAAAGAGAATATATCAACCTGAGATCTTTGCTCGGCGATGAGCTGTAAAGACGGGCTGACAGTCCAACAATATTTGAAAGGGAGCCTGATGGTGTGAAATGAAGGGTGTCTCTGCTCGCAGCTTCCAGATGAGGAACAGGTGCGGATAAAATAAATGGTCTTATTCCTGGATGCACACCTTGAATTGCACTTACATGTTAATTATTTACTGAGTTGAATTTTCAGACCATTAAAGCGGCAAAATAAAAACCTGAATATTGGGCATTGCTCAGCCCATCGTGATCACAGTCATATTCATCCAATTACCCAGCCCTGATTTGCTTCTCATGCTGCAGGTAGCAGTGCTGCTGGTCGTGTTTCACAGCCACCGCTTGCTTGTAGAGACAGTGAGCTGTAACACCACTCAAACTCATTTTCACTGCTGTTATGATGTAAACAGTTCAGCAGAGAAGAGCAGAGGCTTTGATTAAAACTTGATAACAGTACATCTTTTCTTGTACTTGGACGTTTTCATTTGCTTTCTAGCCTTGTGACTGGCGTATGCTTGAGGGAAAACAATGCGGGTCTGTCTGTCAGTCGCTTAATGAAGTCTTGTTCCCCGGAGAATGAAACGTGCCAAGGTGATATGCTTATTTTTGTGTTGCACCATCATCAGATAATAATTTTTGTTTATCCTATTAATTTATGACCAAATACCTGTAGAAATAATTGGTATCCCACCAGCTCCAGCTGTGCTTTGAATTCTGTGTAATGGAGATTTTATTATTCTAAGAGGCTAAACTGAGGTGACGAACATAGTAAGCATCAACGTGCCTTACAACAACATGTTAACATTTCTGTTGTATTATGTTTATTCAGAGTGTTGCTGTGCAAAATATTCAAGCTTTGACACGGATGTACAATAGAACATTATGTGATGGAGCAACCTGGCAATTTGAATGTAACAGTTTGACGTTTCTGTGTGTGTCTGTTCGTGTCCCGTGAGTATGTTGTGCGGCTAATCAGTGGCCTCTTTGATGCATAACCATTACTTTGATTTAATGGACTTAGGGTTAGAGAAAGTGTAGTTGTCAGCAATAAAATCTGAAGACAGAAACAGGCATCATCATCCTGGGTGTTGTAGTGGGTTGTTTATTTACTGGCTAAGATTAATTTTACTGGCATTTAATACTTGACAGGTGTTAATTTCAGACCCTATTAGTATGGGAGGATGGACATTAGTATGTGATTGACTGCTTGTGGGTGATGTCCAAATGTTCAGCTGCAGCCAACTGTTTCCATGCCAGCAAGAGAAGAAAAAGACATGGCCGCGGTGAACATTGTCCAACATGTCTCTGGTCATAGAATATGTTTTTGCTTCTGGCAACTTGCTCCTCAAACTGATCATCTTTGTCAGCTCTCTAACCTTGATGAGACTCATCCGTGACAGTTTTTAACTTCCATGCAATTACTTTCAAATACAATTATGACGCGGTCTATGTTAATCTCCCAAAGGTTTGCCTCATCTCCATCCGTTCACAGATTGCCCCCACAAGTAGCTACAGTAAATTCACTGTGTCATCCTACACGACATAATGAGTACTCAAGTGCAGCGCTGCCCCTCTGCCCTGCCCCTGGCTCTGTCTGGCTGTATCTGAAATGGTGCATTCCCTCCTATTGATCCTCTTCCTGGTGGAGTCACAGGCAGGCTTATCCGGCTCGCCCCAGCTTGTCTGCCTTCTGAATGGACCCACAGAGAGTGCTGTGTGCATGTGCCAGGCTTCAGGATTCTGTGTAGCCCAGGCAGCTTGTGGCTGAGTGGTCATTGTGGCTCCCCCCCCTGCACCCCTCCTCCTTCATGTCCCCCATTTTGCCTCTTTGTTGTTACAGTAATTATTAGAGACGCATGAAATTCTGCTCAGTTTGCGTAGCCATAGTGTATTATATTCTGTTAAACCTTTTTGGAAAAAGGACAGTGGCTTTATGGGCTTTTGTGAATTTGTCGTGACTAGCACCAACAGGGAAGCCACTGGAGAATCAGTGGAATGATTAATGTGGAAGAATGAGTTGTTTTTTTTTTTTTTTGCAAGAGTCAGTGGTGATTCATTGTGTTGGCAGAGATGTTAACATGTCAGTCATTGTTCAAGACACACAGACTCCCTATTCTTGTATGAAGTTGCCACAGAGGATTTGTGCTGAAAAAAAAAAATAGTTGCACTGACCCCAGAAGTCATACTCAAAGAATCTTTCCATTTCACTGCATATGCATGTCTTTTTTAGAAAGTGACAGACTGCTCTCTCTCAGTCCTTGGCACTGATTGCACAGCTCTATTGGAGCTGTGCAATCAAGCTGGCTGAAAAAAAAAAATCAAACATGGATTTTGTGTAATTATTATTTCATAGCATTTGGATATAGGTGTCTCAATAGGTAAAATGTTTACAACTGGTTATTGCAGTTTTAGCATGTGTTCAAAGAAGTGAGTGAGGTCTCTGTCGGCGTGATATCTCTCCATATGCACTAGCATGTTTGAGGCGTTACCCCCTCGCTCCCGCAGACAGTTTCGCTGAACACAAACGACAAATGACTTGCGTCCTGATAGCAACGCGACCGCCAGCCTCTGTAGTTCAACTGGAAATCCAAAATGCCTCCATACAGACGACCGAAGATCCGCTGGAGGGTCTGCTAGTTCAGGTTTGTCCGCCTTCAACACATGTGAGAGGTTATGCTGCGTTCAAATGCTCCTCGTAATTTTGACATGCGCGACCAAACTGCGGTTCAAGATGAGGAAAACGAGTCACTAAACCGAACTCCTCGGTTCGGTTCAAAACCGTTACACCCCTACAATTCAGATACACTTAGATTAAAGTAGACTTGCTTTTTAAAAACAAAAAACATTACTACCAAAACCAGCTTGTTACATTTGTAGCCAACGTAGATGCGGCTAGTTTGAACTACAGCTACAGTTTCACCAGATTAGTCTGAGGGATGTTTGATGGCAGAGGAAAGAACAAAAAGTTCTGATAAGAAAATGCATTTGTAGGTCAAAATTGTACCTAAGTACAGAACTTAAGTGAACATACTTACATATTTCTGGTGTTGGAAAACATGATTCACTTAGATTGACTTATCCGTGCATCATTGATTCATATTGCGGATGGTCACAAGATAAAAATGTGACCATTCTGATTGCAACAAAAGATTGAAATAAACTCACACTCTGAGAGAAGATTAATGCTTCAACAAAGTTCAACACAGAAAAGAGATACTAAAATCATTTTCAGTAACTTCACCCTTATACAGTGAAGTGTCATGAAAATCACTCCATTCCACTCCACTCCACTCCAGAGGGTGTCTGGTGGTAAATGGCCGAAACACCCAATGAGGCCAGGGTACACAACTGAAGATGTGTCGTCCTGGTGGCACCATGTGGTCATCACCAAATCCCACCCCACCCAAGCGAATGTTGTATCTCATACCAATTGTTTTGATGAATATTTATGGGTCTTTAACACCTATTACTATCAAGCAATCATTCATCCAGGGTCTCTTTATAGTTTTACTACACCACTTCATTTTGGGAAAAAAAAGGCTTTTGGATGATTTTTTAAAAGATTCACTAACTTCACTCTTTGCACTCTGTAGTGCCCGCAATTTCCTTTTTGCTAAACTAAGTGTTTTAAATGGTAAATAGGCGGCATTTATATATCACCCTCTCTACATTAATGGTACTCAAAGCGCTTTATAGTGCATTATATATGGCCTCATTCACCCCTTCACACTCACATTCACACACACTTTGAAACTGATGGTGGTGGCTATCACGCAAGGTGCCAACCCGAGCAACCAGGGAATTAAGGGTTCAGCGTGTTGCTCAAGGACACGTCGGCTCAAGGACGCATTGCTCAAGGACACGTCGGTGCCATTAACCTTCTGATTATTCAACGTCCATCTTACCCCTTAAGACAGACTTGCATACAGTATGTTGCAGGGACAATTAGAAACCGCATACGACTATATTTGTATGCATTAAATGGTTAACTCAAGCATTTCTCAAGTATTTTATTTTACAGATTTCAAACTTTTTAGATATGTTATTTGCTGCGATATGGCCTTAAGTAATATTGATATAGTAATAATACTATTGAAATACTACTTGCAAGCCAAGCTTTCTCTTCCACAATGTTATTAGTGTCCCAGCCAGCACAATGTCTCCATTTTCCTCTGGCCTTGTTTTCAGCCTTCTTAATACTGACTCATTACAGAAGTACACAGCATGGCATGATGGGCCACAGATACTCAGCTCTCCACCTCCCTGTGCTTTTGTTGTGTGGTGCACAGCTGAGGCAGATGCTGAGGGGCACTCGTGCTAAATTGCCTGAATGAGGGCGAATTCTGTTGACTGCTGAAGTGGAGTGCACCCTTGCTCATTGAGTCACAGCTTATCTTTGACAAGGGGAGGAAGAGGAATGTAGCCCAGAGAGGCATAGGACTATTAGAGAGAGTTCATTGTACTCATATTTTAGCTTCAATTTAAGTTATGATGTTTCTTGCTGCAGAGATGTTATCACATCATGGCCCTTTCCTATGTACGAGTGCAGTGAGAGTGTAACCTTACAGATCTGCCTGATCTACATTTAGTACGTTATCTCCAGCAGTCTGTGCAAAGACTTTTAACAGTCAGGCACAATGGTGCATTCATGTGCAATTGCATGGACTGGAAAAAATAACTTCCTTAATTTGAATTTAGCTTGTGAATGCAGCACTGTTTTGGAGCTGGCCAACCCTGGGGCCCAGTGCCACAAATCACAGTTTGAGGAGAATCAAGATGAACTTCCCACTTATACAAAATGATATAAACACAGAATGTGTTCTTAAAAAGTCGATCAGTAATATCTGGCATTTTTTAGTCATATTCATATTATTATCATTCATAGTCATATTACTCATATTCATATCCATATGCATCAATACTACATTATTGCATGGTGTGTCTGAATATGAATTGTGTTTTATGTATAATGGTTGGTTATTGTCTCATTGTTTTGTATCTATGCATCTGACTGCAAACCACATTTCCCACCTGAAATAATAAAAAGAACTGACTGTATTTTTTTTTCTATAGCCATTATTATTGTCATCATCATCATCCATATTAACGTTGCTATTCACACTTGTCATAATTACACCTGTGTAACTTGCTATGTGGAAATGTCACTTGTATTGGTTGAAAATGTAAATAAAACTGCCAGTGCCGTCGTGCATGATACATAAAGATTTGTAGAACTGTAAATGGTGCGGCCAGTTGTAGTCACGGTGTGGTTGTTTTGGCCTTTCAAACTTTTAAGACCTTTTTAAATGTTTATTTGCACATACTTTCAAGGGATTTGGCCAAGTTCTACCTAAGTATCTTGTTTCAGCTCACAGATATTGGAGCTGCGAGAGGATACAAATCATAACTAAAAGGGCTCCACGGCCTGCTGTTGTTTTTTGCTGCGTTAGACAGATTTGTCCCAGAATTTGATGAGTTCTGTCTGGGTCAGTACTACTTTCCTCCACAAGCCTCATGAAAATCAGCACTGTAGGTTTTGCATAATCCTGCTGAAAGACAGACCGACAGACAGACAGATGGATCCTGGTGAAAAATTACCTTCATGGTGGTGTTAACAGGCACTTTCTCTGTGTTAGTGGTCCCTTTAGGACTGGCACTTAACCTTTTCTTTTAAGACTAATTTACAGAGAGATGTTTGCCGCGTGTTACAGTCGTGTCACAGTTAAAAAGTAATACGACAATGAAATGCTCCAAATATAACTTGGCAGCCCCTCAGTTTGGGGCTACAATCAGTGGAGCACCAGCTGAGCCTCAAATGAATTGTTAAAATTTGATCTTTAAACACAATAAGGCTCAATTGTGTAATATTGTGCACAGGATTGAAATTCAGTTTGTGGACAACTGGCGCTGAGACATTATCCTATGCCACCAAGGGCCACTGAAGGCAATCATGGTTATCAGTTGATGT
>CAAKHG010018435.1:4864-17243 GCA_901007715.1 Dactylopterus volitans
CTGATGACACTACCAGGCATCCTCGCGTCCCTCACTGGTGTCTTGGCTCTGCCTAGCGAGGACTTGAAGGAGCGCTGCAAGGCAGGGAAATCCTCGGCTGCGTTGCATCCGTCATTAGTGACTAGATTCAAGGTGTGTGTGTGTGTGTGTGTGTTGCTATGGAGACACCTGTGTGTCTCGTTTCCTGCAGGTACATTGAGACTATGATGGTGGACAATGATCATCTCCAGACCACAGGAAGCGTAGTGAGGATGATGAAATGATGCATCACATTAAAAAAAAAAATCTGAAAATGGAGCAACGTTGATCAAACTCCTGTCTGGAAGGTTCCACAGGTGAAGCGGTGATGGTGCCACGATTGGCAGCTGCATCGGCGAAGATGACGAACATCAGCGAAGAACAGCAGTTTAACAACGAGGCCTCTAAACGTCCAATTGAAGGAAATGAGAGATTTCATCATCTGCAGTCTGTGACCTTTGACCCCTCAGGCCTTGGAGTCATTGAGGATCACAAGCTCAAGCACAAGCTCAGGAAGACTGTGAGAAACCACTGTCATTGAACGCATCTCGGATCGACGGCGGAGCCTCGACCATGAAAGTGAACGACACATATCGGCAACATCCAAACTGCACATATACAGTAACTGCTGCACGTAAGTAGTGACACTGCCTCTGATTGGTGCGACGGAGCCAAGGACTCCTGATTGGCTGGTTTTGTCCTCACATTATTTCCTCACACGTTTCCTCGCTCACTGGACGAGCAAGGGAACGAGGAGACACAGTAGCATAATGGAAAGCACCTATGGTCCTCCAGGCTGACAGTTGTTGTCAGGTCAAAGGTCAACGACAGCAAGTAAGCTGCGTTGGCGTGCATGCGAACTACATTGTCTGTGAAGGCAAAAGGTAGAACAGGTTTATGCAGCCGTCCATAAATGAAGACACGGCGGGTTTGTGGTGGCAACTCTGACAGGGAAGGTAACCATGGAGACCGTAGACCTTCTGGGGTCTTCTGTCATCAAGAAAGGAAAGGCGTCAACATCGAGTCTCCTGGGCTCTGACTGAGTGTTACTGAAAGGAAATGACATCACAGCGAACATAAACACCGGTTCATGATGAAGAGGATTCGCAGTTCCTCATTCAGTTCCTCATTCAGATCTTCATTTTAGATCTTCATTCAGTGCTCCTTCTCCGGAACTTTAGTCCAGCTGGTGACTGGACCTCCGGACGCTCCTACAGGCCGACGGCGGTTACACATTAATGGTTCGCAGCTGGTGTGTTTGCGCAGTACTCAGGAGTGTGTGTTGTCACCACAGTGGCCAATCAGCTCTGTGCTGATTGGCCACTGTGGTTACATCATACTGTAGTCCCGCTCAGGTCACCAGTTGGACCACATGTGGCTGACTCCAGTTCAGACTCCATACTGGTGCACTCACAGCAGGAGGTGCTTCTGGGTCCAGAAATGAACCGGCAGAGCTCCTGCAGGCCTGAATGAGCTCCTGCACATTTCCCCCCCCGAGCTTCCTTTCGCGTTCCATCGGGAGAATTACATCCCTTTTTCCACTGCGTGATTCTCTTGCTCTTTTTTCCGATGGTCCTTGGCAAAACTCCTCGAAAATAAGTGCTGGGAGAATAGAAGTGAGAAGAATCTCTGAACGCTCAGTGACGCACAGGACTTCCTGTTGGTCCCTCTGATTTATAGCCAGAGGACATGAAGCCTTTAACTCCTCCCTAACTGACTCTTAGCTCCTCCCCCCTGCCATTTATCAGGAACCCGGAGAAGATTCATCTCTTTGTGTATTTCTGACACACCAACGAGCTCAGAGTTGATTGGACGGCTGCTTGTCTCCAGCGTGGCCAGGCGGACTGAAACGAGGCCATTTCATTACGTGTTGTTTCATAAAAAGAAAACTACCCTGGATGGAGTGATGATGCCAAACAGCCGTGGTTCAGAAAAACCTCATCAAGTGTGTCATGTAATATTCATCACAAGGTCAAAAAAAATAAGAAAAATTACTTGAAGAAAAAGGTCCTTTTTAAAATGGAAATGAGGAGCATGTTCAGGAGATCAGCAGGAGCTTCCTGATTTGACCGGTAGAATGGAGAAAAGACTGAAACAACGATGGCGGCAGCAATGATACACTGACTTTTGTTTTAGTCTAAATTTGCTCATGATGTTGTGAATGGACATCACGGTTGATGTCCGCAGGGATCCACGCTGGGATTTATGCTTGGCCTCAGAACGGCGCTGGGATGGGGGCGGCGGGTGTTCCGTCAGTCTGTGCAGACCAATGAGCAGGGGCTCCAGAGCCAGGCAGCGGCGCCTTAGCTAAAAATGCCATCGGTTTCTCACATTGGTGTGAAAACTATTTTGCACTCTCACGTGACTGAAACGTCTTAACTCCTCTTCTTCTGTGGTTTAATGTTGGACAGCGAGTGGCACCCTCAAGTGGTTGTGTGGCTAAACATCCAAGCTGATGAGAAGGACGTAGGAGGGCAGTGACGCATCCATTTTCATATGCACAAGCTAAAATGAGTCCGAGAGCTAATATATGAGAGGAGCATCGATTATTACTAGACAAATTAATGAATAAGATGAAAGGAAATAAATTGTAAATTGTGCATTATTAGTTGTGTGGAAAAAGGAGCTAAAATTCGCTGGGTGTTGAAATCTGAAATATCCACCGATCATCATGGTGACCGTCAGTCCAGCAGCTGGAAACAGCCGCTCTGTTTGGATCCTGGCTGCTTCACCTTTACTCTCCATTTCTACAGCAGCCCAGTGTTCAGGTTTTTCTGTCCACTAAGTGTAGCTCCGCCCCCGTCTGGTCGCTGCCATGCGGAGAAATTCCTGCACTGATTCAAGACAAATAAACTCAACACAACCTCGCTGATATAACACTACCTCGCCAATACATATGTTCTATCAAAGTAATTCTATGTGGTCAAAAACATTCTTAATAATCAATCGATCATGGATCAGTAAGGCCCGCCCCTCCCTGCTACATGCACAGCTGCCCACGCTCGTGCATGTGCAGGAATCCTCAGATGGATTTTACTATAAAGTTTCCTCATGAATCCAGATTTAACCTTCAGCTGTCCAGTTTGTGTAGAGCAAATGCAATAATACCCAGAATTCACTGCTGCCAGCTGCAACAATTCATGATTATATGCAACAATTTAACAAAGTTAATCGTCTGAGTGTTGTCACCTTTGATGGACATGAGCTCCAGACATCAGTGAATGAAGGAGTGAGAGAAGATGTAGACTGATGGGAAAACTGTGTGTGTGCGTGTGTGTGTGTGTGTGTGTGTGTGTGTGTGTGTGTGTGTGTGTGTGCGCGTGCGCGCGCGCGTGCGTGCGTGCCTGTCATCTACTCATTCTGAGACAGAAATTTCATCCACTTCATCCACATCAGCATTGAATGTTTCAGCAAGCCTGAGGTGACCCTGACCGGCAGCTGTGACTGGTTGTGATTCATAGGGGTCAGAGGTCAGCCTCCACCCAATGAGCCTTTATTTTGCATTCAAACCAATCAGCTCTCTGACTGTAAATGAGCCTTTCAGACAGAACAAGTTCAGTTCTTGCTGTTATCTTCAAGTTAATAGAGGCCAATCCGAGTCCAGAGCGTCCACGTCTGGCAGCTGCGGGGTCCACAGAGTTTTGCTAGTCTGAGCTGTGCTTTTGTGGTAATTAGTTACAGTTACACAGTAAAGTATGAAGACATGCAATGACTGAGACTGGAAGTCCAGCCTTCCCACCTCCGGATTAACATCTTTGACATCACTGCTGCCAACTTGTGTCACGCCTGAGTGGATCCACATGGACTCCGGGAGCTCCTCGGTTCTTTCCAACCTAACCCATTAGCCGTCATTCAAACCTGGTGCAGACCAAACAACTGTACCAGACCACTTCACTAGATGGGTCTCTGTCCACCACCGAAGGTCTCTGGTGCGGTTCTGGTTCGTTTGAGGGTTGATTGTGAGAACGTCATCCAGCCCAATCAGACCCAACTATGGGTGGCTTTGCACTCATCATTGCTAAACGGGTGTGTTCGGAGGACCGCACACACCTGAAGGTGGCTTCACGTGTCTTGCTACGCTCCTCCAGCAGCAAACATGATAAACGAGCTGGACCGAGACTCGGCCACAGTGGGACTCAGCTGTTCTTTTTTTGCCCCCTGGGGTTCTGTCAGAACGATCTTTCGACCAATTAAAGAGCATCTTCCTCAGACATCGTGAGTGCCGGTCCTCTTGTAAACATCTCAGCTCAAACTTGAGATAATTACGCAGCAATGGAAGAAACTGGTCCAGTATACCAACCAGGTGTGAGGACAGCCTCACACCTGTCAATTAGATCGATGAGTGACATCTTCTCCACCTGCTACTGTAGAAATAAAGACAATCATCGGCTCAGACCTACTGGATCGTGCGCTGCAGGACACAGTCGGGATCTGCCAGCTGAGTCTATGAAGCCAGACGGACTTGGTCTATAAAACTGTAGAACTATAGACGATGAGCAGAAATCTCACTTCCTGTTATCATGGTAGATGGCTACTGACCGGTCCAGAGACCTGCAGCAGGTGGGAGTCATTTGCTGGTGAACGCAGAGTGAACATGATGTTTAATTTTCTAGATTGCTCAGAAATATGACCCACATAAGGAGGAGGAGCTCCGCTTCTGGATTGAGGAGGTCACAGGAATGTCGATCGGCGAGAACTTCCAGAAAGGATTGAAGGATGGCGTTATCCTCTGCGAGTAAGTGTGTGTGTGTGTTAGGAGTAATGCTGACGTCTAGCTACAGGTGGAACATCTATTCTGCTCTTGACCCTCCATATTTGATTGATCACGTTTTGTCTCCATTCTGTCTCAGACTCATCAATAAGCTTCAGCCTGGTTCAGTAAAGAAAATCAACCTTTCACAGCTCAACTGGCACAAGGTGAGTCTGAAGAAGACTGAACTCACCAAAGGTCCTCAGTGTTCCTTTATTCCGAGCAGAGAAGCTCCACTAATCTGTCAGTGTTCAGAGCATCAGAGGAGGCTCCTGGTTATTAGATGAAGCGATGAACATTGAAGAGATGTTCATTTTGAGCTTATCGGTCAGTATCAGAAAAATGAGTAAATGTGCATGATACATAATGTTTCACTAGAACCAAAGTCCTCACAACCTTTGAAGCGTCAGTGAGGTGGGTGCGTCAAAACTTCATTCATTTGGCCTGTGAATGTTCAATCTCACCCAGGTGAGTGAAAACTCACCTGGGTGAGATTCAAAAGATTCAGATTCAATTTCCTTGAGATATTCATTCATTTGCTACTCCAACAAAATCATAGGGTTGATGAGCAGGATTTATCACCATTTATCTTTTTGCCGGTGCAAGTCTGTCCATCCGTCCATCAGTCTGTCAGCAGGATTGGTCAAGTTTTTTCATTGTTGGACCCTAAGTTTAAGGACAGATCCAGATCTGGATCCAGGAGTTTTGTAAAGGGCCAAGATATGAGGACAGATGATGCTATGCTAGTTTATCTCGGTCCATCCTCTCTGGAGACGGATGTTTCAGCGTCAGTCCCTTCAAAAACTGGAATCTCATCTGTGACAAACCAAGGTCAGCTTGAGCTTGCAGGGATTACGTCATGGTTTGAAGCAGGGGGCGCCGTGGAGGTCATATTGATCCACCATTACAGAAAACCCTACACCTTTGTCTAAGTTCTTACTCTTGACTCCGCCCCTTCAGCAGACTCATCAGTGATGAAGAAGATGATCTCTGGCACCAACGTCCTCAGCAAGCCTGCTAGAATTTTCATCCATATTTTTTTGAGCATCCATATTAAAGATGTCGTTTCTATGCGAGATCGGCAGGGTGACTCCTGACATGATCTCGCCCATCGTCATCCAGGCCTGAACATGGTCAGGCGCCTTTTTGATTTCGTGGAACTTCACAACACTTTGGGTGTTTAGGATAATAAATTCTGAATAAATATATTATCTGCTGGGTACCAGCCATCCATTATTCATCAACCTTACTCCATGCGCGTAGCCTGATTTTCATTTCCTGGTATCTCCGATTAGGTCAGGACACCTGAATAAGGCTCTAACGGGTCATATCCAAACATTTTACATCATATATACTAATGTATAAGTATAGAAATATAGAAGCAAAAGCATGTCACCTAGGAGAGAGACGCATCCACTTCATGTCTGTCCTAGTCCGAGTTCACATCACAACATTTTTCTCTTCTCTGCAGCTGGAGAACCTTGGGAATTTCATCAAAGCCATCCTGGCCTATGGCCTAAAGCCCAATGACATCTTTGAGGCCAACGACCTGTTTGAAAACGGTAACATGACTCAGGTCCAGACCACACTGCTCGCACTGGCCAGCATGGTAAGTGAATGCAAAGCTCATTGGATGGGGGTTCCTGCTCCTCAGGAGACAGTCACCCTCTGACCCATGTTTCCTCGTCCTCAGGCAAAGACCAAAGGTATAGACACAAAGATCGACATTGGGGTGAAATATGCCGACAAACAAACTCGACATTTTGACAATGAGAAGATCAAGGCTGGTCAGTGTGTGATTGGACTGCAGGTAAATATGCAGAGTTGCTCACAGACACTGAGTGGCTTTGTGGTTCAACACATCGGCTGATATCTTCAGGCTGGCACCACCGATGTTTTGATTGCTGTAAATATGAGTGACAAGAAGTTCCAGGGTTTCTGTCCTCTGCTCTGACGTAGTCCTCAGCCACTAAAACTGTTTCTAACTGAAGCTTGTTAAAACAGGACAAACCTGAACTTTAACAAACACCATTTAATATGTTCAGTTTGTCTGAGACGTGGTCAGATCCTGATGTTGGTCTCTTATCTTAAGATGGGAACAAACAAGTGTGCGAGTCAGGCTGGAATGACGGCTTACGGAACGCGAAGACATCTGTACGACCCAAAGACCCAGACCGACAAACCATATGACCAGACCACCATCAGCCTCCAGATGGGAACCAACAAAGGAGCCAGCCAGGTAACAGTCCCTCATCTTTGAAGAACCTTTTCACTACTGTTAAGGACCATTGGAGGAACCATCCTCTTTTGGTGAAGCACTGCAGGAGCTATCAGCCATTGGCGCTCCTATCTGCTCCTCAGTCTCCTGCCCCTCCCTGGGAACCTTCATCTTATTCAGACTTGAACCTGCTTCAAGACTCTTCCTCTCCTCTTCTCTCCTAACTAGATCTTCGCTTGTATTGTTCATCTACTGCATACGCATCCTCTGCTACTGCATACGCATCCTCTGGTACTGCACACGCATCCTCTGCTACTGCATACGCATCCTCTGCTACTGCATACGCATCCTCTGCTACTGCATACGCATCCTCTGTATGCATACGCATCCTCTGCTACTGCACACGCATCCTCTGCTACTGCACACGCATCCTCTGCTACTGCATACGCATCCTCTGTATGCATACGCATCCTCTGCTACTGCACACGCATCCTCTGCTACTGCATACGCATCCTCTGTATGCATACGCATCCTCTGCTACTGCATACGCATCCTCTGCTACTGCATACGCATCCTCTGCTACTGCATACGCATCCTCTGCTACTGCACACGCATCTTCTGGTACTGCATATGCATCTTCTGCTCTGATGTTTTTGTCCTGTTGACTTCTGGCTGCTTGTTGGACGTGTCTGTGACGCTCCTGTTGTTGGTCGCTTCAGGCAGGCATGGCGGCACCTGGTACACGCAGAGACATCTTTGACCAAAAGGTGGCGCTGCAGCCGCTGGACAACTCCACCATCTCCCTCCAGATGGGCACCAACAAGGTGGCATCTCAGAGGGGTATGAGTGTGTACGGTCTGGGCCGCCAGGTCTATGACCCCAAATACTGCGCCCCCCCCACGGAGCCCGTCATCCACACCAACGGCAGCCAGGGCACCGGCACCAACGGGTCCGAGATCAGTGACAGTGACTATCAGGCAGAGTTCCAGGAGGACGAGTACCATGGAGGTTACCATGACGATTACAGCTCCCACTACAACGATCAGGACATTGACTATTAGCACCTGTAGAGTATTAATGACTGTATTTTATCAGCCACACAACAAAGCAAGTCTTTTGCTGTCCTCATAGTCGTCTTATTCTCTTCCAGCATAAAGAAAATGTCGCCTTGAGTTGAATCCTTATCAGGACAGCAAAGGTTTTAAGAAGCTGTCGTAGAATAGAATCATGAGAAAAGAGAGTTTCATTGTTTTTTTTTTGTTTTTTTAATAGCCACATTCAAAGATGTCTTGATGAAGAACGTTTGCTGAGCGACTGAACGTCGGTGCTGCTGGACTGAATCACAGTCACAAACCAACAAGCTCCCTCTGTGTTTGCGGCAGTTTGTAATATTGGTCTTCTTTTAAATTTTTAATACATTTAATCACAAAATGAGTTAGTTTGTGTTGAAACGACGGGAAGTGAATCGTGTCGGCTGTTCAGATGATGTAGGCAGCTGAACGCAAGCCGACTGGATTTTGGAGCGAGACCCAGTTAGACCTTGAACCCGTGTTCCACTGTAATCTGTATTTATTGTACACCAGCCCACAGTTATATGGTTCTTTAAGGAAATGGTATGTTATGAATAAAGCCTTAATTCTGGAAGCCCGTCTAGAGACTCCTTTCAATAGCACAGCTACATATTCCAGAGATCATCGGATGTAGGTTATAACGTATATAGAATTAGGGCTTCATAAAAATGTGCTTGATTCTAATTCTGGGACTCCTTCACCAGCATTAACAGTGATATGTCTCGCATGTATTGCATATATGCAAAGAAAGGTTGTACCAATATTCCCAAAATTAATGTTTCACTCCACTATCGTCAGGGCCAACACAATTCCTAATAAGATTAGACATGGTTGGAGGAGGAATCACACAAAGGACAGCAGAATCGTGAACCACCAGTCCAGAGAGAAGAGAAATCCTCCTGTAGCTCCTCTGGGCTTTTGATGTGTCTCTCCATCAGTCCTAGGAGCAGCTCTCTCACAGAGTTCTCCTCCAGGCCTCAGCATGACCTCCACTGTTCCGCTTAACTGCCATTTCTCTCAGGAACTTCTCAACATTTCTTTTTCAGTGACCTTCTGACTGGAGACTGAAAGCTAAGAACTTCCTGCTCCGTCCATCTTTTCAGAAGGTTTAGAGGAACTCTTGAGTTTCTATTGCATGGCCAAGAAACTGGTACCAGCTGAGCGTTCATTACAATTGTCATCAGACGAGCTGATTCAGGGCCGACTGCTCTGAAGGTCTTTACTGGTCTTTAAATACATGTCACATGCCTGTAACCTGCATGAGGCATCCTGCCGCCCACCGCTGGGGCACTCTGGGATGCAAGAACTTGGTCATCGTGAGGGCGGGAGCCGGTAGCTGCTACTCGCAAACAGCCTGGCTGGAATGAGTGAGAAGCAGCGGGTCTCGTGTTCCTTGCTGTCGATAGCAGTCTGTAGTACGCCTCGCGTTTATGAATAAGCTCGGATGGAAACTATAATAACTCGCATATGCAGGTTTGTTCAACTGACAGAGGGAAGGAATCTCAACTTTCCGCTCAGAATTTCCATTGGAAATGTCAAGTGTGGTGTTTGACCCAGGTCAGAGTTTTCCACCATGAAGTTACTGAATCAACATGCTGTCACCACTAACTTATTCATTCTCAGCAGCTGGCGTGTCTCATATGGACGAGTGAATGGCCGCCAAAGTTGGCACAAACTTCCACATCCGCTCAGAGACGCAGATTTATACGTTACAGGTGTAGGTGGAGGACACGATGACCATTTTCAGCCGGTGGTCATTGGTCAGTCGACTGGGCTTTGGCCAGGATTGAGGTTTAGCCACCATGTGTATGAAGGAACGTAGATGAGCAACATACAGGAAGTGGTGGAGGCGTATCCAGCAGCCAAAAAAATCTTACATAGGAGAATGAATGAAGAGAGAAAATCAAAGTCTGTGTGTGTGTTTGCATGTTTGCCTCCGCGCGTGTGTACACGTGTGTGTGCACATGTGTGTACGGGCGTGTGTGTGTGTGCGCGCGCACGCTGCTGCTGAAGCTTGTTGCTGAGTCATGGGCGGCGCCATGTGCAGAGCTTCCATTGTGGTGCTCGGCTGCTTCCTCTGCTGGCGACTGTGGTCGTCGGTGTTGTGATGACAGAATCTAACAAGCTGCTGTCTGTTCGGCCGCTTCAGCAGCCAATCAGCTTCATGAGAATCTGATGGCATTCAGGCAGCGCCCCCCCTCCCCTCCCCCAACTCGACCTGACCGCTGCTCAGGAATAATCGCGGCTTTGTGCAGGAATCCAGGGTGAAAACGCAAGACTCAATTATAGAGGAGGAGTCCAAAAAAGCATGGTAACCACGGCAACTGCAGAGGGCCCTTTAAGGGAAGGCATGAAAACACCAGCAGGCCTGAATCCATGAGAACCTGCAGGGATTAGTGATGGGCAGTTCTGCCCAGCAACACCAGAACCAGAACCAGAACTGGTGATGTGTGTTTTATGCTGAGTGTGTCATTTGATCATTTGATCATTTTCCTTCCTCTGCTGGGCTCGTGTGTGTGTATGTGTGGACCTGGACCTCATTACCATGGGGGTTCCAGCTCTCCCTCTCCTCCTGTTATTCGATTCACCCCTGCTTGGGCGAGAGAGGAATGCGGAGGGAGTGTGTGTGTGTGCGTGTGTGTGGGGGGGGGGGGGGTGCAGACTCGAGAGGGCGGGGCAATTCAAGGCCTCCCTGTGATGGTGACGGGTGACTTCCTGCTTGTGGTCCTGCTGATCCGTGGGACTCATTTGTTAGCAGTAGTAATAATAGCAGTCCTAGCAGTAGTAGTAGTAATAACAGTAGTAGTACAGTAATAACAGTAGTACTAAGAGTGGTAGGAGTAAAAATAATCGTAGTTATAATAGTAGTCATAGTAATAATTGTAGCGATAATAGCTAATAATTAACTGAATTGGGGCTTCTTCCACTGAAGCTTCGCCCCTCCACTGAGTCACAAAGATGCCAGTAACACCTCTATGAATGAAAGATGAGGCTGGTTCTGCCTCATATGTGGCGGTACTGACCTCTGGTGGAGGTTGTAAAGAATTATCATTTGACATTCAGACGGACGCCATCTTCATAGCTGGTTTTCAGTCACGTGATTCTGAAACCGCGCGGAAAGCAAACGGAGGGCAGGGAGTGAACAACAGCGATGGAGGAGACGGAGGAAAGTGCGGATTATTCCAGTTTAGATGGATTACGAGAGAAAGGTGCCTGCAGAAAGTCAGCAAATATGCGGAATGTGATCCGGACCCTCTGAAGAAGGCCCATTTTTCCAAAGATTTAAAGGAGCTGCCTGATATGGAGGCAGTGGACATTAGCAACCAGCTGGTTCTCCAGACGTCTTTCTACAGTAAACAACTAATGGAGGCAGACAAAAGTACGGAAGCTTACAGGGACTTTCTCAGCGGGGGGGCGGCGCCACCTGGGCTCAAAGATATTAGACAGCCACCTCCGTTTGGTTTCCGCCAGGGTGACTATCTTTATTTATGGCTACATCGTAGTTAGCATCTGTAAGCATCAGCGGTTAGCAGCAGCCATGAAGCGCAGCGCGTCTCACCGTCAGCGTTACTATTATTAACTTTACTCAGTTAACCGCTCTCAAACACCCGTGGAGACGTGGACTGTTGCCAGGGAGACGGGGGAGGCTGCTGCTCCCTGCGCCTCGTTCTCTCCTCCCGCTGACGGGATGATCCTGACATTGGTTTCCCTCTCTGGTAACCCGGGTTACCTGCAGGAGCCCAGACTGCCCACTACACCTCGTTTAATTTACAACCTAAACAGATGAACCAATTACTCATGAGACGTAACCTCACGGTATATATGCCTAATAAATGCAGGTTATTCAGTTTGACCTGACATAACTTCAACAAAGCCAAGAAATAAACTCACGTCGGTGTCACAGAGGAAAGAAAATGTGAACTATAAGCTAATACGTTAGCTTTGAGGAGGTGGCGGCTGCACACGCGGCCGTCAGCCGGCTCTGCTCCTCCAGAGCGGACGCCAACATTTAAGAGACATTTTTTACGGCGTTTTTCCGTGAGCTTCTCACATTTTTCCCCTTTGTGAACGACCACCTTGGCCACTCGATAAAAGCTCCTGCTTTTTTCACGATTTGAACGGTTTGAACAACCACAAATAACCCAAAACATCGGCATATTGGCTTATCCAGACTATCTACAAGGAAATCACTTCCTGCCCTCAACACAAAGTGAAGTCAAGTGATAACCTCCTCTCAGGTCGGAGGTCACTGTGTGTGTGTGTGTGTGTGTGTGTGTGTGTGTGTGTGTGTGTGTGTGTGTGTGTGTGTGTGTGTGCGCGCGC
>CAAKHG010018441.1:0-17448 GCA_901007715.1 Dactylopterus volitans
GGTTAATATGACAAATAATTGGAGAGAGGTGCAGCCAGTGGTGATGTTATTATCTTGAATCAGGATTTCACTGTTGGATGTGAGGACTGGTTAGATTCACGGCTGTATATGGATTTTTTTGTTTTGTTTTTGTTTTATTTTTTGTTTGTTTTTTTTGTTTATTTTAGTAATTGGTGGCAAATTATCCAGCGCTAAATCTGGGAGGACAGCAGATATCTAAACCAAATTATTTCAACACAAACTTGTATTTTACTTAAAGTTCCACTGCTTTCCCAACTCGAGGAGAGCACTTCCCAGAATATGAGAGGACAGGGATCCTGAATTAGATATGGTGAATTAATAATAGATGGCACCATGTTTCACACAGATACACATTCCCAGCGCATACACTTACACACCTATATATGGAATCTGAGTAAGTATTAGGGATCTGCATCCCAAAGGTCAAGGGAGTTATGGTCAAATTAAATATTGAGCTTCTTGAAAGGGGACGCTTGGTATTTTGTTTATTGCTGGAAACAAGCCACTCTTAAGGGACTTATGTAACCTGGAAAATAGCTCTCTTATGCATGATGACTAATGATAAATTACACAAAATGAATTTAAACACTTGTGATTGGAATATCAAAGAGGAGAAAGTAAAATAAGTACATGAAAAGGTCAAGTATATTTAGATGTGGAGCCTGGGCACAGACCATTCTCTGCAATTGATGCATGCTACACTAAGACCTCGGGTTTATTCGTCACACAGATCATAAATCCCTCCACCTCTGTGTGTGTGTTTGGAGTGGGTGTGATTTAGTTGGCCACGGTTTGCCCAGCTCTGCATATAATAACTTCCCTTTAAGAGCTTTAAGTAGACCAAGGAATCCGGAGAGAGAAGCCTTGGTCTCTCATCCCTGTCATCTCAGCTGGGACGAGGCGTGACAGATTGCGCCGACTTGATCGACTACTTTGCATGACGTACAATCAGATAGAATGGCCATCACTTTAGCTCTATCACGCCATAAATCACAACTGAGATATGGAGGAATATGTATTCTCTTTCTCAATAAATCATGGTTATCCCTCATCTAAGAGTCAATTATCTAACGTGCAACAAATGGCTCAGCAATAACCTTGAAGATAGGAGATACACGCTTGGAGGCAGGTTGCAAGTTGTCGAATCTTGTGGGTTTTTTTTTTTTTTTTGTATCCACCCACAGTGTTGGGATCAAAGGGGCCCAGTGTCCGATGATTCTCTACAGTTGCACCTTTCCGATCACTTTATTACAATGTTAATGCAACTGTTAACTGATAATGTGTGACCTACTTCCCTAGAAGGTCAACAGAACCTCAGCGGCAAAGTTCTTCGCTCCATTCTCTCCTCTTCCTCTCTTTTTTCTTTGCTCTTCTGCCTCTTTCTCTTCTTCCCTCTATGCGGATCAACGGCAGACATCTGCTTCCTTCATGGCAGCGGCGCAAGAGACTGCCGTGGATCCCTCGTTAGGAACGTAGGCACCACTAACAGAGCGTAAACAAGCCCATTCGGCAGCTGCATGAAGCCTGTGAGCCGAGCAGAGCTGGGCATAGTTATAGCACGATCAGATAAACATCTAAGCATAGCAAAGTATATCTTGGCTTTACATATGAATTGATTTATCACTGATTGTTGAGGTGATCGTTTCAATATCGGTTGATGTTAGCTGTGTTTCAGGGACAAAGTCTCTACATGTTAACTAATCATCCTCTTTATTAACTTGGCTTCTCTACCAATTGCTTATTCATGCTTTGAATTGCCTTTCATCACAAACATACACTGCAAGCAAATCAAATCTCCCGTGCATTCACATTTCCTTTTTTTCTGACTGCTCATGCGTCTGCCAAACGTTCACACACAAGGCAGAAGAAAGGAAATTCTCTCTGGCACCCGACATGCGCGCGCGCACACACGTATCATCTCTGTAAGACACATGCACACACATTATTTTCTATTTGACAAAGTAACCTAGTTAGATTGATATATTGCATTTTGCACTGCATGCTTATTAATTTTCACGTAAAAAATGATCTGAATACATGCTAGTGTACTTAAAGTTGCACTAGAATGAATGACACCAACCTCTTCTAGCAAGAACTCCATAACATCCGATCTTAGTAATATTTTGGTCTTTTTTTGTTGTAGTTATTGAATTATTAATCAGATTTCCAAAGTAATTGTTTCATAGAATTTATTGTAGTAGATAAGAGACTGAAATGAGGCCAGATACTTGGCTATCATTTCCCATTGTAAAAAGGGTGGTGCCCCAAGGAACTTTGATGTTAATCAAAGTCAATATTTATCGGTTATTGATCATTTCTGATTGCTAAACACTGATCAGTAACCCCAAAATCCCAACAACAGCGTAATTTAAAGCTGTTGAAGGATGATGTTGTGGAGCTTTAAATACTTTTTTTTTTATTTAATTTTCCTATTTCATATGATTTATTGACTCTGACTGACTTGCCTGAGCAAGGAATTTGTCACTTCATGAGTGAATGATTTCATGTTATAGATATATTGATTTTCTCACAAAGTAACAAGATCTCATAAACTTAGACTGCATAAAGATTCAGTGATCAAAGAAAGATGCGAGGCTGATCTGTGCTTCAAGACAGAAATCTCTCATTAGTGCAGAACAGAAGAAGAGATAAGACATGCATTTTCTATTACTATGGACTGATGATCCTTATAATTGAAAGGAGAAACATATGGAAAAGGTCACAGGATCAGAATGTGCCTTTGTTCTTTTATACAGCATTTGTTTCATTTTAACATACAGCATATGCATGTTATCCATCCAATGATGGAGCCTGGCAATAATTTGTTGCTTTAGGCTGAGGAACCTCAGACAACTAAACAAGCTTTCAAGAAAAAAAGAAAAGAAAAAACCCACAGTCAACGGAGATAGCAGGAGTTGTCATCATGCAATTATTGTACTGTGGCCACAAATATTTAGTTGCCCAGATAGTGACAGAATACAAAGAAATGCATTCTGATCATGGTAGTTTATTTCATAGGATATTATTTTCTTCTTCTTTTTTTTCAACTTTACAGCAATATTTGCCATGCAGAATTATTTGCTTTCCAGCTTATCTTTAAAGTTGCAGCCTTTGCTTTTGGCTTTGATAAAATAAAAGACCAAAACAACAGGGAGTTACCATATAACTTTAAACATAAATGAGTGCTTTGGGCCAGTCGGTGAAACATACAAAAATGCACAACTCCAACTCATACGCCCATGCGCTACTTCTGTCTTTCTCACCGTTTAAGTGCATAATTTTGCAGACAATATGCTACATAAAAAAAGATTTAGGGCGCTTGAAATCACAAGCTGTGGAAATCTTTAGGTTGCGAATTGGTGAGGTGTCACAGAGAAGTCTAATACAGGTCACACTAAGACCTTTGGGCATGTCACCTCAGCAAATGCATATTCCTCTGTCTGAGATGGAAGACTGTCAATATTCTTGCTTATAGGGTGTGGAATCTTTGTGTCTTTCATCTGATTTTCTTTTTCTTTTCTTTCACACAATGTCTCCCTGTACCTTATTTTCACACCTCTCTCCGCTGCTTCTGGGAAATGGACTTCTGCACAGGAAATTCTCTTCCAAGACCCAAAGATAAAGTCTCCAGATAAAATCTCACTGCCTGGGCTCCAGGTGCCGACCTCCTCTTTGCCACAAGGAATATTTATCATCAACTGCGGGTCTCTGGTTTGGTACTAAGGTCACTCTCTTCCCATGTCTGCCTATAATGTCAGTTCTCTCTCGACCCTTGTCAATTGAAAAGGGATTTTTGCACCCCTGTTGTAGTAGCAAACTAACAATTGATATCAGTAACCCTGAAATCACTTTGGAACACCCACAATCACTGAAGGTTTTCCGGATGTTTTACTCTGCATTGAGAAATTGGGAATGCATGCGGTGGTAAGTATGCTGGGAAATTGCACACACAGAGACTGAATCGCAGAAAAACACACGGACATGTGAAGTGAAATGACGCGCAGGAGTGGTGGTGTTACAGATGGATGGTAGCCAGCTCGAGAGAAGACTGAGAGAAGGTGGGAAGTAGAGAGGAGAAGAAGCAGGCTAGATGTGCATCAGTGAGGTGAGAAATTGCAAAAACTGCACAGATGGCACGCTTTCACCTTCATCAAGCTCCCACCACATCAGTCTTCTTTGCCCTGGCACTGATGTCACTTGACCTATTGGATGTGTCCTTCATACAAGCAGCACCACCGATATAAACAGAGATCTCTCTTTGCATGATCTAAAGAGATATCCTTCGTCATTGATCAACAGTTACCTGAAATTAGTACAAATATGATTGTTTGAAATTACAACAAATGGCTACATACTTGATATGTTTCCAATAAGGTTGTGATCACTCTAAAAAAAATGGCTGAAATGAAATGAAAAACCAGTGAATATCTCACCCTACTATACTGTGCAGCTATTTAACAATACATGCCAAAACTAAGGTGGCTGGGAGGCATAAACCAACATTACAAAATCTGAAACAATTTTACAAAGCTTGAGACAGATTTACATTTTGGAAAACATTTTTACATATCTTAAAACAAAATTACATTACCATAACACATTTACAAGTCCTGAAACAAATTTACATTTCAGAAAACAGATTAACAAGACACAAAACAATTTTATAAACACCAAGACAAATTTATAAGTCCTGAAACAAATTTACAAACTACATTAATCGGAGAGGGAACATGCCTGCTTCAGGGTTGACCCAGAAGTGATTATGGGAGCAGCCAATTGGAGTTTGACAGAGTTCATGGTTTTCAATGGATAATGATCGAATTATGTTTTGACAGTTTTGTGGACAAGATATAAGCTGCTTAACGCGGTTTTGATTTTCATGTGGTTGGTCTTTAGAGTTACAGTCACAGTTGCTCCTGTTGTCCGCTTTTCTAGTTATTCTTCTTCGTTTTTCTGCCATTCTTTAGTGTTGCATTTTGTACACTTGATTGCATCTGCCCTCTCTAACATATTGGTTGAGAGAGTTGCAGTGAGTTTTGTTGCTGTGTAGCAACAGCTCCACGCCACTCAGTTTGTTTACTCCAGGGATCAGCTGATCTGCTAATAACGCCACCCTGGTGTTAGACTTCATGGAGTCATGGCTGCACCACGATATCCCCGATGACCAGAGATGGCTAAAGTACCCAGATTGCTTACTTGAGTAGAAGTAAAATACCATGTAAAAAAACGTACAAAGTACTGATCCAAATATCTTCCTAGGTAAAAGTAAAAAGTACAGGCTCTGAAATGTACTCAAAAGTATTTTTGAAAGTAAAAAGTACTTCAATTGCACTATTCACTGGCTGCAAAGCTATTAAACACAGGATAAGTTATATGGAATCTACTTCATCAATGTTATTGTTTGAACAGTCCATTAGGTACACTTAAGGTTTACACATCCCACTTCTGAACATTGTAATTTGGACCAGAATTGGCCTCTAAACTGTCTCATCTCATCTCATCTTCTTCCGCTTATTCCGGTTACGGGTCGCGGTCGTGCTGGAGCCGATCCCAGCTGACAACGAGCGAACGGCGGGGTACACCCTAGACGATTCGTCAGCTCATTGCAGGGCCACATGAAGGACAGACAACCACTCACACTCGCGTACACACCTGCGGGCAATTTAGAGTAGCAATTCAGCATGCTTTTGGAGGTGGGAGGAAGCCGGAGTACCCGGAGAGAACCCACGCAGACACGGGGAGAGCATGCAAACTCCACATAGAATCGATCCTGCGACCTTCTTGCTATGATGCAACAGTGCTAACCCACGCCTCTAAACTGTGGTGTCACAAATCATACTCACAGGCCCAACTCTTTATCAACTTTTTAATAGCACATCAGGCAACAATCGTTTTGTCACTGTACAGGTGTGTTCTTGTGAGTGGCACAGCCTGGGACTGCAGGAGAAAATAAATAACTAAGCTTCTCTGTAATGTCCTTGCCAAATAAATGAAAAAAAAACACAACAAATGTACACACTGTGCATTCAGTCAAGCTCAGTCTTGTGATCCTCAGAACAGTAACTCACTATGTTTACACCTACAACACACATACTAGACCTCTCTACACTGCATAACTCCACCTCTATGTGAGTCTAATGTGAAGGCATGGTGATATGACAAAATCTTTTGTTGAGCTTCAAGAGAAGCAGGACCTCAAAGTTCCCAACTCTTAAAGGGCATGACCGTCATATGTTTGTCTCAAAATCAACTCACCTATTATCAGTTCATCTCATACCACCATACACCCAACCTCAGCTTGGGCAAGTTCATATTCAATTTTGTTCAAAAATGGATCCCCTTGTAAATGTTAACATACGGGCACAGAACTTATTTAAAAATGTTCCTGTAGTTGCAAGTTTAAAAATGTAGACCTTCATTTTTCTCAAAAAATTATTTTTAAACAGATAATTTTAAACAAATTTGAAATTACTGTCTTCCACATTGTTCACTTGTTTTTGTTTAAAAATTATCTTTTTAAAACAATTTTTTACATTTGTTTTTTACATTAGTGTAAGCTAACTAAAGAGCGCTCAAACAAAAGTGCTTTCGTTAATACTAGCCAGGCTTCAATATAGTCTGATAATGGTAGCTAAGCTAACCTAGCCTTCCACCCGTGTAAGCGCTTATCTTTGAGCACTCTGTTAGTGTAAGCTAATTGGCTAACATAACTAACACATAGCTAGCACAAATGACTTACCTTTATGTGTTTCCTGAGGTTCGACAGTCTGTTCTTGAACGCCAACACTTCATGAAGTTTTGGTTTGCACAAGATGCAACGCATTCGCCGAGAGTTGCTTTTAGCACCAACAAACTCAAAAAGCTCTTTCAAATAAGGCCATGGGTGCTGCTCGACAACAGGCTGCTCCTGTGACTGTGTCCCAGCGTCCTCCTCAGGAGCAGGATCCAGGTCAATTTTAAGTGCAGCTGCTGCTCTAATGTAATGGTCTAACAGGTGTGGGCGGAGTGGCAGACCTGCTCCGACAAGGCTCTGACACGCACGCACACACGCACGCATGCACACACAGACAGCTGTGTCTCCTCTCCTCCTGCATCTTTCAAAACCCCAAACAGTTCACGTGCATCGGTGTTGCGGCACCAAAAGATAAAATATATCTATGCATATATAAAAAAGTAACGGGCCTTTTTGGGAAATGTAAGGAGTAAAAAAGTTATAAACAGAAAGGATTTCTCCTCGACAGACGCCATAATTAGGGCCATACGACTGGAACTTCGTGGACCCGGAAACTGTGGCAGGTACTCAAACAAAAACATACCATTTGCGAGTGAAGCGGGACCATGTAATGGATTTGCTCCAGGAGCTCAATCCTTGGGGGTGCAAGAGGAGAGGACATAGAAGGTTTATAAGTAGAACATACCACTCCATGGGACCGAACTATATGTGGCACACAGATAGCATGCGAAAAACTTAACCGTGTTAAGTGGTACATGTGTTTGCCGCAAAACGGGCAAAACATCACTCGATTTATATCCATCACTATCCACAAACTCCAACTGGCTGCTCCCGTTATCACTTTCGGGTCAACCCCGGAGTTTTTACATTCCCTTTACAAGGTATTTGTAAAAGTGTTTTGCATCTTGTTAATTTGTTTTCTAATATGTACATTTGTTTTGGGACTTTTTGTTTTAAGATATGTATAAATGTTTTCCAAAATGTAAATTTGTCTCAAGCTTTGTAAAAGTTTTTCAGATTTTGTAATGTTTGTTTGCACCTCCCGGCCACCATAGAAAACATTGCTTTCCTCTCTGCTCTTATGTAACATGACTGTTCAACATGTGGTGGTTGGATCACTTTTAATTTGATGAAGTGGCAGGGTGGACAGAAATAACTTCTTGAGCAGCACTTTCAGTTATTAGATGAAATCACAGTCAGTAAATTACTGTCATTTAAAAAGATGCCAATGTAATGAAGCATGTTAAAATGTACAGTACATGACTATGCAAGTGTTGATATGTAAATAGTTAATTATGTAAAAACTAATTCAACCAGCAATATCATAATATGCACCCATCAATCAATGATCAACTGTTAGCCACGCAGATTTGGTTGTAGTTAGCTTGCAATATGGTGCATTGGTGCGTCTCAAACTGATATTCTCGATATGACCACATTGTAATGTTCATTTTATTAGGCTACATTTTAGGTTCAGGGTAGGATACTTTTTTTTTAAGTCAAGGGAAATATAAAAACAATATTCATATTCAGTCCCCATTTTCAATAATTGCACTTACTCTGAAATGTATTATGCACAGTTTTCAAAGAGTTGATGTTGGATAGTTGTGGCTTCTGTAAATGTGTCATTGTCAATATATCAACAGCTTACAAAATAAGTCTATTTTTGGCTAAACATTATTCTTATAGAAAGACACATACATTATGTTTTGACTTTTGGCTCCGTTCTTCAAATATAGAGCTGAATTTATGTGATAATTATATACATTTTGATTAAATATATTTAAATGCAGATGTAATTCGCTACGGTATATTCATTGTATATATCCATATATACACTGTAACACTGGATATACCTATTTTGTATGTACTGCATTTTCACCTACTGCATGCACAATCGTGTTTTTCAGTCGCTTGGCAAACAGTGCTGCTCAGCATGACTCACTAAAAACAACTGAAGAAGAAGCAGCTGGCTTTGCAGTATGCTGGACTGGAGAACAAATAAGCAAGAGGTTAGTGACCTGTCCAAATCTGTCCAAATGCCAGACAAGCACGTTCCAAACGAGATGGTAATGTGAAAGAGATAAAGTAAGGTAACTAAAACTGAAATTCAAAGGGCTTTGATAGCCTATCGGGGTACGGACACTGGTGGTTTGTGAGACAAGAGCCAGGCATGGAGTTTCAAACTCTGCAGGATGGAATAAATGATAAACTGAGGCACATCAGCTTGGACACCAGTGATCTGATCAACAAACTGCCAGGATCCCGAAGAAGAGAATGTGAAGAATTTGGCTCAGTTGAGCAATCTGTTAAAGGAGCTTGGGGCGAGACTAGATGGAAGAAAAGCCACAACACCAATGAGGATCATTTGAGGTCCGCGCAGCAGTACAGAAGGTGAGCTTCAAGAGAGTCCTGGAGCGGTGAAGAGATGAGAAATATTGATGGGTGACTCAATAATGTCAGCCAAAAAGAATGAGATGAAGCTCCTTATGCAGCAAAACAAAGAGATGCAGGCATGTTACCTCAGCTGATCATTGCAATTTGCAGTAATGACTCCTGTCCAATTCAGCCTTAAACAGAGAAAATATGTCATCTTTGTTCTCTTTTTTTCACCTAGAAAAGTGACAAAGAACAGGAGAAGATGAAGGAATGTAGAGACTGCTTTTGATATAGAGAGAAAGTGGAAAATGAGAGGTGGGAGGAGACTGAATAAAGTCCTCCCCTTCTGTATCATCATTCTATATAGCCCCTTACCTCCTACTATTCTCCCTAGTGATGTGCTCTGTCTGCCTTGATAGGAACAAAAAAGTTTGATTTGCCATCCTGTATCCTGAAAAGTTATACTGCTAAAAGGTCTGTAAAATTAATAGGAACAAGTTGCCTAGCAACAATTGCAAGCAATGGTTGCCAAGTAGCAAACTGCCTTGCAAGGATTCCCTTGCAATATGTTGTCTAATGGATGCCTATCAAAAGCCGGACAGTCATGTATTGCCTAGCAATTGATGCTTAGCAACAGGTTGACTGGCAACGGATGTGACATAAATACTTTAATGAAATGTGGGTTCAACCAAATCACAACCTTCCAATAATCACCCAGACAAGAGCAGTTTACAACACAATAATATTTATTGATACAATAGAAACAATAAAAGGGATGGAGGGGCAGATCATGAGTGGGGTTCCGTACTGCCAGGGCTCTGGAAAGGACTCCTGCAATTACCCACGACAATAAGTCATTGTGACCAAATCAATGCAAATTTAAGGCACACTACAACCACAGCACGCTATCACCCTCTACTCAGAGGCACTGTAATTCACACGTGATGTCACGCTAAGGTAGAACCGCCCCCTCACCCCCTTGCAAAACTGTTCAGGTAAGTACCCCCCACTGAACTCCCAATTATACACATACACAATAGACGATTATACACATTAAAAAAAAAAGGGATAATTATACTCAACTCGCCAGTGAGACCCCATCATGGGGTCTGAGCTTGAGGCGCTATCCAACTCCCCAGGGAAAACCGCTTCATTGGACTGGGCAGAGCCAGCCGGTGATGGAGGAGCTCTGGCGGAGACAATGACAAGGAGCAGTCATGGGCCCAGCACTCACTCAACTCAGCCCTGGCTGTTCTATAGGAGGCATCCAGCCTCTCCTTCAGGCACAGGAACAGCTAACCCCCTGATCTGGCTGCCTTTGTCACCGGTGGCCCTAAACAGCCAAGAGCAACACCTCGACCGCTCCTGAGAGTGCCACGCCGCAAGCGTGAGTTCCAAAACACTTCCGTGATCAGACTGCCTCTTTCAATAGGAAACCCTGAGTCTCCCTCTCCAATAATCACACACACCTGTTCCCAGTCACACACCTGTTCCCAGTCTCGTCAGCCCCATGAGCCCAGTCTCATCTTCAGTCACATCTCAATACATTGTAACGGGAGGCGTCCAGAGGGCATCCTGACCAGGTGCCCGTGCCACCTCAGCTGGCTCCTCTGGACGTGGCGGAGCAACGGCTCTACTTTGCGTGCCTCCCGGATATCCGAGCTCCTCACCCTATCTGGAAGGCTGAGCCCGGCCACCCTGCAGAGGAAACTCATTTCGGCCGCTTGTATTTGCGATCTCGTTCTTTCGGTCATTACCCAAAGTTCATGACCATAGGTGAGGGTTGGAACGCAGATCGACCAGTAAATCGAGAGCTTCGCCTTTCGGCTCAGCTCCTTCTTCATCGCGACAGATTGGTTAAGCGCCCGCAACACTGCTGACACCACTCCAATCTGCCTGTCGACCTCCCACTCCATCCTTCCCTTACTCATGAACAAATTAATTCTACTCGTTTGGGATAATATTTAAAATCTGTGTTTATTTCACACTGTTATCTACACATTAGTCTTGATGCAAGGGTCTGTAATCAACTGCTTTTGTCTCCACCTACATTCCAGTGGGCAAGGGGGGAACCTGCGCTTTTTCCTCATCCGACCCTAGCTGTCTCCTAGGGTTATGGTACTGTTGTCACTCACATGATTATTTCTCCCCATTATCAGGTACATTGTGTAAAATATGTGCTTGAAGTAACTTGCTGATATGTTTTGTAACAGAGTTCTGGCAATAAATGTTCGAATTAGAATTGATTTGTCAAAGGCAGTGAGATAATTCAGGTGTGTGCGAGCGAGTCTTCACTGGATAGCATAGTTAGCTGCAGACACGCTGAATGTAACTGCCATCCAGAGTCGAGTGTAAACATTTTGTACAGAACTTGAGTACGTATGTGCACATGTTTTTTATTTCTGTTTAAATTAGTGTTGTGTTGAATGCAGCAAGTGTTTATAATTTGTACGAGTTTTGTGAAAAGAGTAAATAGCCAAGATTTGCACAATTGTAAAAAAAGTAGGTATTGTCTTCAGTGCATACTGAGTACCTGTGTACATTACTCTATTCTGCTCTGAATATCTAGTGATTTTCTTTGTGTTGTTCATAAATTCCGACCCTAGATGTGCTGAGGTAACAGCACTATTGTCATTCGTGATTATTTCTCCCCATTATCAGGGGCGTAACAATGACAATCTGATAATGTTGTCTTTTTGTAGTTCAATAAACCTTAGGATTAACAGTGTGATGCTAATGCTACAGGTAAACTCCACAGAGAATTAACACTGAGCCAGCTACTAAAAGTGGACGGTCTTGTGTCTGTTATGCAGAGCCACAGACTTCTCCTTTTTTCTCTGTCCCTTTCCCCATGGGGAGAGCGCATGCATTGGCAGCACTAAAGCAGCAGCTGATTATGTTTGTGATGTTTATTGGTCCCCTAGCTGCTGTGGATTTACAGTAAATATCCCTTTTATTGCTCACACCGGGCTGTGCATTTGCACCTGCACACCAGTTCTCATCATATATGCCTTTGGCCATCCACAGTTAACTACAGGCCCGTAACCTGACCTGCTTCTTTTGCAATCTGCAGTGCTGACTTCAAATGAGGCCTTCTGTCTCCGTATCGCCATAAATTGGAGGACAATGACTCATAAAGTCTATGTCATTATTAAGGTACTATGCAGTACACAACAGTCTTCAATTAGTTTTTCTCAGTGTAAACACAGCGAGGGTAAGATCAGGTTGAGTGTTGTAATATGAATTTTATTGTTCATTGAGAACGTTCAAAGAAAATTGAACCACGACCTCAGTTCATGCCAGACCTCATCACTAAATTCTATCGATCATTTTAGTTGTATTTAGGTGAAGAATGAACTTTAACCCCAATTTTCAAATGGAATCCTTTCAGTTGTAAGAGAACACAAAGTATTGGTGAGCTGAAGGAGATAAATGAAAGACTTGACTTAGCTCATGTTACTGTTTTGATTAAACCTCATAGCAAAAAAAATACTTGTGATTCAGTTTAGACTTACAAGTTACAGGCCACTGACTTCAATTAAGACATGATGACTTGACTCATTTATTTATGCTCTTAATTAGGTTTCCAGTTTAAACATTAAATCCAATCTAATTCTAATGTCTTTACATTACAAAGTAACATGGTATGAGAGCACAAATTGGATGATGAGCCTGTCCATCAACTTCTTGCAACCTGACTTTTTTTTTTAGCGAGAAGCACTTGTTACACCAACCTGCTTCAGACCAACTTTTTATTTTTTCATTTTTGTTGGTCACAGTAACATCCAATCCCTTAACAATAATAAAAACAAAACCTTGAATTGAAATCATACACTCGAATTATTACCTGGGGCATGAAAATGTCTTCAGATGAATTGAGACTTACTTGTGACTTGAAAACCAGCGACTTGGTGTCACCTCTGACTTAAGGTGAATATGAATGTGTGTATGTGAATATGTGTATCACAGCAAGTACTGTAGTCTAATTTAGAATACAGATTACATCTTAATACCCTGTTCAACTGCGACTGGGTGCTACTTGCTCTTACTTCTATATTTGGAATTTCTTACAGAGTACGTGAGGAAATATATTTGGACCATCTCATCATTCAGCCCTCATTGCAATGTTGTTCGACTCTGAATAAAGCTCTTGCTTTGTGTAATACTGGGATTGCCTGCTTTGCTCTAGGATGTTAATATACAGGTCTGTATCTTATACCCTACCTGGAAAAACAAGGCAATTGTGGATTATGTGGTGAAATAAATGTACTCATCTTCCTCCTGGCATCTGTTCAAGATATATTTCTTTTTGTGGATCACCCATGTTTCCATTTCATGGTTGTGGCCATGCTTCTACTTCACTATTACCCTCTCAGCCTATCAGTTATCATATGTTGTATAGCACTGGAGGTTGAGGCAGAGGGGTTGAATGGGGGTAAACGGAAACTGTCTGTCTTGAGTGGAAGAAAAATGGTAGGATTTGTTGATGGAGAAAAGGAGGTAAGGTGACAAAGGGGTGATGGAGGGATGGAGTGATAAAAGAATACCAGTCGGAAGGGGGTGATGTGATGGAATGGCGGTGTTCTGGAGTCCAGGTCATCTGCTGAACTCTTAAAGTACCCATTTGATCATGACATGTCAAGGATGTGAGTAGAGAGAGAGTGAGGGAAGGGGAGCCGGGGAGAGTGGTGGCCCAACAGCCTGAAAAAATGCTCATGTTTTGGCAGCGGATTGAGTGATCCATTTCAGTAACTGGAAAGCACACATATTTGTGTGTGTGTGTGTGTGTGTGCGCGTGCGTGCGTGCGTGCGTGCGTGCGTGCGTGCGTGCGTGCGTGTGTGTGTACTTCATGCACTGTCTCGCACCCATCACTCCTTATAGGTTGGTGGTGTATTGCTCAGCCCATGGATTTGACAGACGGCACATCCGTGAGCCACATTGATCTGGGAGGTTTTGTGGGAGGTGTGCAGGGGGTGGTGGAGGGTTGGAGTTTGGTTGTCACAGACAGAGAGATGGAGGATGGTATCAGGCATGCAATCTCACAGCCAGGGACCCTGGCATGGAGGGATAGGTCGGGGCTATCCATCTCTCTGCATTACTCGCAGCCGCAAGGACATTAAGCCGGAGGGATAAGGGTCTGTCTGGGGTGTTTAGAGCTATGCCTGGTTATCTCTCAGCGGGGACCACAAGGCTAGAAGTCAGTGTTACATCCAGGCAGATGGCCACCTTCTCTGCTTTGAGGTCTGTCAAAGTATGGAAGGTGGAGAGGTCGACCGCTCTCAGCTTTTACAGGCTTCTCTCGGTGTCTGTCCCCACATTCTTACAAAATTGTGCTTCTGAAGAGGGAGTATAACCTGTCACTGAACCATGTTACGATCACAAGAATGCCAACATGTATAAATACATTCGATATCCACTTTCATCTTTAGTTTCACTTGAAGTTGCTATTTTGCCCTTAGTTAAAAAGAAAAGAGAAAAGAAACATAGAAGCTGGTTCTCACAAAGTTTGACTTTATGCTTTGGCTGAAGAATTAGTCATTCATTAGTCCTTTATGTGCGTCGGTAGGATAATTCTACTTCGACTGATACACAAATGTGCAGTTCAACAAAGTGCTGTTTTGTATATTGCATATAAGTCATATGAGCTCTTTCATTTGACATTTCCACTTTCAAAATGTTGTGTTTTGATTTTGCATTTAAATGATTTGGAGATTTGTGCTCAGTGAATGTACAAATGTAAGCTATGCTGAATGTGAAGCTTCCAGAAATGATGCTGGGTGTATATTTGACAGAGAACATAAATACATGACCAAGGTTTTTTGGATGGATGGACTCTACAGAGAAGCTGCCAGGGCTCACAGTGCTATTTTCTGGGCAACCTATCATGTATGTGGTTGTGCTGGAAATAATCGGCAAGTTTGATCTTACGTTCTTTTAAAAAAAACCAGGGATACAAAGACTGAGAGTAACAGTGGACCAAAACATACCTGTCTCTGATGTGCATTGATAGTGATGCTCTGAGTAAGCTGGATTTCATCAGCTTCTATAAGGTCTCCCCCGTCAAGAAAGGGAAAACCTACTTCAGTTTTATTTATTTATTTATTTATTTATGATTGCTGCTGCTTAGAAATCACCTACCAACATGCTGATGGACTGTGAGTTTCTTTTTGGCAGTAACATTCCCCTTAATAGTAAAGACTTTGTGCAATTTCTGTACGCCAATGCGTGTTCAGCTATTCCTGTGCAGTATGCTTTAAAACAGGCCACAGATTACGTGTGCATTGCAGCCAACAAGAGGGCAGGAAAGAGAGGAGGCCACTGTTGTTTTGAGTTTAAAATGTCACAGAAAGCCTCTGCTATATTTTCAAGTTTAATTCGCTAAATAAAGTGAAAGTTATTTACAGACTTAGTGAAGCTGTACCCATCTAAGAGCCAGCTTAAGCAAGTAGATAATCAGAATGCCAGGGCTCTCCCAACCGTGGTCCTGAGCTGCAAACATCTGGGAAGGCAACAGAGGGAAAACCGTGCTGCCTTGTCAGAGGTTTATGCTCCACAAATCTGGATACAATAAATTTTTTTCAGCATTTTTATTTTAGTCTGTTGCACTCCTGAGTAAATCAGCATGATAAACATCCAAGTTCTTTTACAGAGAAAGTTGAGACATACATAACCATTAACAAATGCTGATTCTATGTTAACTGAGTTTATAAAACTCTATGTGTGACAAAGGCAGTAAATGATCCTTTTTATTTAGCTAACAACGAAAATATGTCATGGTGAAATAAGCATCATGTGCAAACTGAATTTCCTTTAACAGGTCAGCTCTGCAAGACACTTTTTCAAAGTGAAATAATTTTATATAATGTTGAACTTTAATATTTTTGATTGTCTTGACAATGGCAGTGGCTTGCAGAGCTGAATAAAATACTCAGCTTCAGTCCTTCTCACCTGTTGCCACGAAGTAACATAATTTTCATAGTATAATCTCAACCAAACTCCTGCTTTTCTGATACGCAAGTACTCTATGCATTCATACACAAGCTACATGCACACAGCTGTGAGACCAATAAGTGGAACAGCAGCCCATCAATTCCATTTCATGCTGAATTCTGCTGGCTGGGAGGACTGTGTGTTCATGCTGCAATTCAGTGTTTTTGGCGCCTCCAACGAGATTCTGTGTGCGTGTGACGGGTGGGTATGTTTACTTACATCACATTGACTCAGTATATGCATATGCACACACAGCTGCCTCTGCAGCAGCTCTGTATGATCCAAGGGGAGCTTCGGAGTCTTAATATACTTTCATAGCAGCAGGCAATGAGGCTGTCAAAAGACCCAAACAAAGCTTGCACCAGACCTTTGTGGTAGGTATTGGAACACAGCAACACCATTAAAAACAGCGTGATTGTGCGTGCATGCGTATTTACACACATGCTCCACTGTTTTTCCACGCAGCAGCAAGGATCACTGCCATGTCAAAAACAACAAGAGGAGAAGCCAAGATTTTAATGGGAACATAATCTCCTCCCTATTTGCTTCTTCCTTGGCGCTCAGTGTATTTAGCTTTCCTGCTGTGATTCCGTATGATATGAAGCGAGGGATGAAAAAGGACGCTGGATGTGATCAAGGGAAGGGCAGCTTGTTGATCACAAAGAGGGAATGTAACAAGGTCAGAGGGAAGAAAGGAGGCTAGAAGAACATTTGAGAAAGGGAAAGGCATGGAAGAATGATATAAATGTAGGGAGCAAAAAAAAAAAACCTATTCACACTTAGTTCTCAATGTCATTTCTTGCCGTGCAATGTAGTCCATGCATTCCCAAAGCTGCCATCCGGACCTCTTTACCATTCTCATTCAACACATGCTGTATATGACACTTATTAGACAGACAGACACACTCTTGCAAACAGAGCCAATGATCCTTTCCTTGGCTTTTGCGAGACCAGAGTTCTTTCTGGTAGGAGATAACGAGTTCCACTGGACGAGTGAGCAAGACAGGGTAGGAGTGAGATACAGAGAGATGAGGCCTCTGATAGGCGGGAGAGAAATAACACTCAATAGAGCATGACTCCCCCACTCTGTCTGTAACTAATAATGTTGTCCTTAAGGTGGCTAGGGTATTTGCCCTTTAGTTTGTCTTCTTCCCTTCAGTGTATCTGTATGACTTTTTTTTTTTTTTGCTATCAGGCTATTGGTGTTATTATAGGTCTGTCCAAAACACTGTATATGGGCTTGTAGGGGGTCTACTAAAACTTCAGTAGAGGATTATATCACTCATTTGGCACATTTTGTAAATGAAAAATAATGTTCTAAGGT
>CAAKHG010018441.1:17468-31997 GCA_901007715.1 Dactylopterus volitans
AATAATGTTCTAAGGTGCGTCAACACCGTGGTTAAGGACTGCTTAAGTTTAGCCACAAAAGTACTATTTCAGGTTACCACTTCCTTACAGTTACTTCATTTCTGTTCCTAATGGCAACGCTCAAAACTCAGATTGGATTTGTTGAGTTTTTTGTTAGTGGATGCTTTTTATCACTACTGGAAGCAAATACCTCCGCTCACCTGGGTGGAAAATATTTCCTTGATTTATAGTCTAGAGGACTGTGGTAAGTCCAGAGATGTTGTTTGGCATTGACAAGAAGTCAGGAGGAGGAGGCAAAAAAGATTAATATGAAGATTTTTGTTGGGAGTAGTGAAGATGGACTGGACAAAGAATGACTTGTATTAGAGAGACTCAGATGAGATGGTTTGGAGAGAAAGCTCGAAGTGAGAGATGCTGGGAATAAGAGGAGGAGGATGCTGAAGATGGTTTGTTTAACTTGTCCTGTGTTCACTCACTCTGATGGATGATGTTGTGTATCAGTGCATGAAGCAGTGCTCCACAAAGTTTCCCAGTGGTATTATCATTTAGTTTTGATTGTTCTACATTATTTTGACTGATGCCAAAGCTTGCCCCCCTTACAGACAATTTAATTTCTTTACTCATCTGCATGTCAAATAACACCGTAAATAAATATAAAAATACTTGTATTCTCTCAAAATGATTAAAATCAGTTTGCCAAGCATTCTAGTGCATCATAATACCAACTGTCAACAGTATAAACCACACTTCCACGAATATTCTGCTACATTCTGGACAAAAGAAAAGCTTTTTGATTACTGGTCTGTTGGCAGGTTATGACCAGTAACGGATGAACCTTGTAGAGCAAAAGCTAAAATGTTGCTTCCCTGTTGCCGTCTCTTTCCTGAGATGATATCTGATATGTGCCATCACCAGATTTGTGAATGTTGTCTGAGCCATTAAATGTCAGTTAAATGCTGGAGTTCATGAGGCCACTAGGTTATTGGTCTTAACCTGCAAACATCAATATTTGTATTAGTGCTGGGTGGTATGACCAAAAATATATACCACGGTATTTTTCAAAATTATATCATTTCACGAGATATGCGGTTTTTTTTTGGGGTTTTTTTTTTAAAGATTGGGTGTTACCATGTCTTTGGCTAAGTAGCTGACGATAGCGTTTATAGTGTCGATCCACCGTTTGCTTTTTTCATCATAATCAGTTCCCCTAGCAAATGTGTCTTTGAGCGATATCTGACTCGTCTTTTCTTTTGCGGTGCCACTGCCAGCGTTACCTGTAGACGTGGAGGACGCAAATCTTAATTTCATGCATTCTTAATATTCCAGGACACGTTTGCGGCTGAGGTGGTGAAGCAAATTGCTCATGTTGCCTCCGACGGCTACAAGTTTAGCCCGACAACATTTGCAGAAAATGTTTGATTTACCAACATTGTATTTTTAAGCCGAAGAACTTCCAAACAACTGACACAGTTATTCCTCAGCATCATTTTCTGTTCATTCTCCAACTTCACTTTCACTGTCTTTATCCATTTTCTTCACCACTCGACACTGCTCATCGACATCCATGCGGGGTCGTACCTGTACCGGCTTGCTTAATGCAGCTGCAAAAACAGTCCCCTCTCAAACCATGTCCCGCGGCACAACGGTCCACAAGTTTGCATTCCCAAGGTTGCTACATACTCACCGGTATCACCATATATGAAAAATTCATATCATAAAAAAACACACACACATGGGTATTCAGTATGAACCAGAAGTCCGCCCAACACGAATTTTTACACAGTTTTTACATTATAGTGATTTAAGTAATATAGACCCAGTGTCAAGCATTCGGGATAATAAACCAACAGGTCACATCTATATTTACACATACATATGCAACTAAAAATAAGCAATGAATGTGAGTAAATGCTTGTTAAATGTTTTCTTCAAAATTAAAATTAGCCCATGATAAAGGTGTTGAAACACAAACAAACTAAAGTACATACTTGCATCTTTTTGGTACATGCCAGCCTGCTGTTGATAGTACAACTAGCGCTGCGCGATTTGGAAAAAAAAAATTGTTATTGTGATTATAGTTGACAATATTGTGATTACGATATGATAAATATATTGTATCACCAATCTACTGGTTTGGTTATTCAGGAAAATGCAGAGAAGTGTGTATTTATCAACTCAAAATGAACAAATATTAACTAACATAAAAAAAATACAAATCCTTTGGTTTTTCAGTACTGTTTTCAAAATTATACACAATAATAAAAACATACTATAAATATAATAATAACATACAATTTATACAATTTCCTTTTTAATTAATAGAGCACACGTGATTCTGATAATATTTTCAGTAGCAAAAACATGTATTTTCCTTTTTGGAAAATAAATTCTTCGTACTTTTCTCTGTGCTGTTTGAAGTGTTGATATTGGTGGTGTTGCCGCCGGATGTGGCGGCTTTAACTTTGCAACTTTTACGCAACAGGTCTTTCTGTGCAACGTCGTTGTACCTGAATCCAAAGTATCGCCATATAATACACTTTGGATTTTTTATCGCGACCAACTTGTCTTGCTCACACTCCTGCTCCTCTTCGGCGTCCATGTGGGTCACCATGGTGAGTGCAATATAGTCACAATAGTCACGTGACCACATAACTGCTGTGGATATTGTGGGCGTAACGTTTACAGTCTTCACAGCAGAGCTCTATAAGAGCTATGAGAGAAGAGTTGCAAGGTAGTCACATTCAGGCACTCACACACATTTATGAATTAAATCGCAGTCTTTTATGCGGTTATGTAATTGCACAGCCTGACATCGCGATTGCGACTGAGATTAGATCATTTGTGCAGCACAAAGCACAACCCACTGACAAGCAGTTGATTCATCCACACCAGAGGTCTGCTGTAGAACCACATCACACCTATGATGTTGGGAAATATCCCACAATGGTTGTGGTGTCATGGCCATCATTACAGATTCAGATAACAATGGATAACCATAAGTGGACAAGAGAACAGTCTAATTCTAGTTGTGTTGGTGCTGCTTACGTTCATTTGTGTTGAGAGCTGAAATGTATTTTCATTCTTTGAGGTCTGGTTACATTGTTTCCATCACTTGCAATAACAGGCTATACTTCTGAGCGCTTAGCTCATGAAAAACTCCTTTTCTCCGTTTCTTTTCATTCCGTTTTGATAAAACTGAAAACACAATATAGCTAATAGGCAGTCATCAAGAGCCTCTCCTGTTCACAGACTGGTCATGAGTTTTAAACAGTACGTGCAAAGTAACATGTTACAATACATAACAGTGAAGAAATTGTTATTGTGTTTCAAAGGGCAGAGCCACAGTAAATAATCCATGATATTTGCCGCTACCTACAGCTATGAAATTCCATGTTGTATGTCCGTAAAAACTGACATCTGAAAAAAATCAGTCATGTCATCTTTGTGTATAAACTGCTAAATCATCGCGGATGCCTCAAGTATCATCTTCAATTGGGAAAGCTGCAGTGATGCTTGTGATTGAAGCTCCCTGGAGGCACAGAGAGGAATATAAAACTCAGTGTGCAGTTATTCTGCCATCAACTCACATTACAGTGCAAGGGAGACGTAAACTGTCTTGCTGCAGTGATAGAAACAGTATTAAAGTCACCGGGAAATGTTATAGTCACACTAGGCATGTTGTCTCTTCTTTTGAAAAGAACCTTTGTCGACACCTGATCTCCTGACAGCCGCTATATGAGAGCTCAGACAGACAAGACAGGTACAAAAACAGGGTTAAGAAGTAATTCTGCACTCTCGGCTGAGACAGGATGTTTCAGACATTTTCTCTTGCTTTTTAATATTTATGCATGGCTGGGACAAGCAGTTTTTAAGGCTGTATGATACATTTGAGCAGTTATAAAAGATCCAGACTTTTGTGCGGGGGCACGCTTAAGAACGAGCGTGGGAATTCACAGCCTAGGTGTTTAAAATTGTTAATGCTCACACTAAGCTGAAGTGCTGCACAGCCAGATGCTGCAACTTTTTGAAAAATAGAAATCAACTTCTTTACACAGTCTGGATCTGTGAGCCTAAATAGGCATGTCTGTAAATGGGTTGCTGGACCTTGCAAATTAATCCTTGTGAAGCTCAAACAACCTCAGCTCTGCAGTTTCCTGGACTTGAGGTTAGGTTTAATGTTCAGGAAAACACTAGTCTTGTCAGACTTTCAGCTGCAGACTTTCTTCCACACTGAACCAACTTGCTCTCTTTTTCGAATGGTTAAACCTTGACCTGAACCCTCGAGAGCAGCTTTCCCTTTGTCTTCGTTAAAACTTTTTTTGTTTTTTCTGCTTTTAAATTATCTGCACCTCCGACACGGCAGGTCCAGGGGAAATCACTTTCCGTGGATTAGTTTCGAATCTCCCCCTCTCCTCAGGCAATAAAAATTACATAGATCAGCCAGATGGTTGTACTAAAAGAAAAAGTGTTTTAAAAACCTCAGCAAGGTGACCATTTTTCTTGCAGCCTATCATTGACATTGGCCTACATTCAGTGAGACGCTCAAGATTTCAAGGGATGTTGAGAAACTCAAAGTCACAGTTACCAAGAAGTGTTCATTTGAGAGTTTACAGTGTTCCTAATGCTGGTTCTAACTTTCAGTCGAATATTAAGGCTTACATGGGACATATTTGTGGCATGGCTGTTGCAGCAGACCACGGACCTTGTATTCTTTTTGTTTGTTTTTTTTTTCCTGCCCCGTCCGACAGCTACAGAATGCTGAATGAGAAGTCTGAGTGCTTGACAGATTTACCCTGCAAAGGAGTAGTCCATTGTGTGTGTGTGTGTGTGTGTATGTGTGTGTGTGTGCGCCCACCTGGCAGGAGCCTGGCTTACAGCAGGTCAGGAGAAGGCAGACCCCTGGCCTGGCCGGCGTCCAACCCCCTCCTTGGTCAGAAACCATGGTCCATGATCCCTTGCACCAGGAATGCAAACAGTGCGCCAAAAAGTGCAACTCACTTCAGTGTCAAGATCATATAAAGCAAAAACAAACGCTTTTTTCGTTGGCTGTCTATAGCTTTGGGCATATTTAGCTATGTAGATTATGTGCTAGTAACGTTAACGTTAGTTTGCTCTGTGTGAGGGCTGCTTGCCATGTTAGCAAGAGCAGCTAGCATGACAAGCGGCCCTCATATGGCGTAAACTAAAATTAATGTTACTGAACGACTAAAAGACAGCACATAACCTACATAGTTAAATATGCCAAAAGCTATAGCCAGCCAATGAAAAAAAGTGTTTTTACCTCACATGATCTTGAGACTCGTATTCAGCGTCTGTGCAAAGAATCAGTAATTTCAGTTGTCAACTTTCAGCTGTGTCTCCTTTGCGCTGCTCTTTTGAAGCCGTGGAGTGGCTGCCTTGCCAATGGCCGATCATAGCGCTTACATGATACACATGATCAGCACAGGACTTTCCCCTGGATGTGTAAAACGGTGTGTGAGTCTGTGGTGACGTGCATATGAGGTACATGATTAACTAAGGTGCAATTCAAACCGGGCTAATAGTTGGGGCATGAACGCCCCACTGCTGGCTAAAGGTGTTCATCGCTACCATTATATTCGACTGAAGCTCCTACAAGGTAAGTGGAGAATGTGCCGGCCTGTGTGACATTCATCTGTTCGCAGCTTCTGGCCCTGCAGGCACTAAAAGCCTGGTCAAATCTACGTAGGTCTCTGTGAAAAAATAAGTGAAATCTGGTTCAAAGTTATTAAAATAGATGTTTCATTTAATTAGAAGCAATGCGAGGCAGCAGCGTGGTTAAGTTGTTTATTTAATTGTTTACATAACACTGATAATGAATATGGATCAGATTTTTGAAAGTAAGCATGATCAGGAGTTAAATGTTCAAAGGTCTTTTGTAATAGTTGGAATGCAAATGCATTATTCCTTATTTCTTCATCATGCTGGAACTCTTCTGGGAAAACACCTAAAAAATGTGTTATTTCTCTACTAACATAGCATTTTTTTTTTTTTTCCTGGATAACATCATGGAACCTTGCAGTCTCAACACTGGTTCACATGCACCTGATGTTTTCGCCTGCCATCAGATGTGACTTTCAAGGTTCATGTAGAAACAAAATTATTTTCATCTCAGGTTAAAGCATTTTCCTCTGTGCTCCATTCCTCTGTCAAAGTAATTTTTTTTTTTTACCTTCAAATATTGTTACAATAATGGCAATTCTATCTACACCAACACATCAACAGAATTAAATCCGCCAGTACCCTGTGACCACAGCTTGTGGCCACAGAAGCTGCTTTGCCTCGAAACTACCCATCATTGCTGCTTTAGATGTTATTGCAGAGTTGTTCACAAAAGGTGTTTCCACTTCCCATCACGCTTTTGAAAACGGTAAAAGAAAACCACCTCTAGAAAGCACACCAGAAAATGTTTTTGTTGGTTTTTAATTTCAGCATTTCTAGCAAAAAAGTGATTCTTAAAAGTGTGCATTTAATACATTAAAATTACTGAAACATTATTATCATTGCTATTAATTTCTAGGTCATGAAACAGCTGTCAGTGATATTAAGGACTGCTTTTTGACTAAAAGAAAAAAAAGCAGAAGAATAAGACTTATATTGAATCTTTGGACATGCTCTGCAAAAGAGCTGCAACATTCTTATGCACAATTGTTAGACTACCACTGGTACGACAGACGAACATCTCCGGGGAATCTTTGCTACGTAAGAACTTTTACTAATGATAATTTTGCGTTTAGTTCTTTTCATCTAAATTAAATTTGGGAAGTGCAAGGGAATGCAGAGGATATAAACTGCATTTATTGAGCTCTGAGTGGTGTACGTACTTCTTCACGGTATTTCCTAAAGCAATCATTCACTGTAATTGGGTAACTGCGCAACATTAATGAGCTTTAATGTTGTGAATGGCTCTGCTGGCTCACGCACCTCTCAGCTGCGAACATGGGGCAAGGCTTATCTCCCACTTCAAACTGTTTATGTCACTTTCCAAGTGCTTTTGTATTCATATCTTAATTCCATCATGACCTTAAGGGTAAATCAGTGCTGAGGCAAAGTTGGCAATAATCATGCTGCTGTGCTGCTTTCCCTGAGTCGCGACACAACATGCTTGACAACACGCAAGTGTCTCTGTAAACTGAAGATTATCACCGTTGATACAATATCATCATTACGAAAATGAGAATTGTTTCTAATACTTGAACGGCTGATAGATGATTGAATCACTGTGCCACACACGGCTGCTCCATGCAATTCATGCTGACGCCAAAGTTTCACACCGCAGTGTTACAACCCAGTGATGGTGAAAGGGAAGAAGGGTTGCAACAATTTGGGATGATGGTGTGCCTTTTTATTCTTAAGCGTCCCACTGTCTTACAAAACAACCCAAGCAAACAACATGAACTACAATCTCTTGAAAAACAAATAAAACAGAGCTACAAGCTCTTGGCAGCAAGAAAAACAAAAGGACAGCCAATCGGAGGGTGGCGAGTGGCGCCAAACCAGCGACAAAGAAAACAATAATACACTCACACAGTTAGAAGAAAAACAAGGAGCTGTAGCCCAAACTCAGGCATTTAAGGAAAAGTGTGCGGCAATGATCCAACAAGCAAAGTATCGTGTCAGTCAAAGAAACACGAAGCAGTCATATGAACAAAGGAACAAGTGAACAAACGAAACAATAGGATAACGAAACGGGTGCTTCACCAAACAAACACCCGAACGCAAGCTTTTCACAATTCGAATATCACAGATCTTAACTTTTTTACGAGGAATGGGGCACACTGATCAATTGTAATCACAGCCAGCACCGGCAATGGGATGGAGTATCACTCATAGTCCTTGTATTGATGAGGCGGCTCCCGCCTGGTCCTGATTTCCTGGCAGAATGGATTTTGGCTCTTAGTAAGCCACGGTAAGGTCGCTGCTCAGGTGGACGGGCTGGGGCGTGTTTCTGCTGAGCAACCCCACTGACCGTTCGGAACTGCCCAATCGAGCCCTCATACACAGACTATAACATACACAGAACCGCAGGCCAAACCTCAAAGATCGTGAAAGGAGTGAATGGGCAAACCTCGGCTTCTCATACAGACGCACAAAGGCTCACGCATCAGGAGCACATGTTGATGACTGTGACAAAGAGTTAGTAACTGATTAAATGGAATAAGAATGGGATGGGATCTGATGAAATGATATTTGTACAGATGTAGTTTGTGCTTCCATAGCAACCACTGCAGTCTGCTTCAGACCACTGCTGCAGTTGTCAAAGCTGTTTGGGTGATAAAGGCCTTTGAGATGGTTTTTTTTTTTTTTTTTTTTTTTGCAGCAGCAGCAGTATTCAGCATTGAAATCCCTCAAAATGAAAGGCTGTTGTAATTAAATTAACACTTTTTGCTCTGTGTGAATGAAACACAGTGCTCATGCAGTCACCTGACTGCCCTGCTGAGTGTATGGGCATTTTTAATCATTTCCATGAAGAAAAATGCTCAGGCAAACCTCAACTATTTTGAATCAATGGATGTCCCCATAAGCATTTAGCATGTAATGTACTCAGTGTAAATTTAAATCAACAAGCCCTTTTGTTTCTTTGATAAGAAATTTGTCCCCATCAGTTATTCAGCAAGTATAAGACTCACGTCTGCTTTAACTGTATGCTATTAAAACAGTATTCAACCGTAAAAGGAACAAACAAATAAAAAAAATAGAATGCAATCAAAATTGTACTGTTCTTTTATAATTTCAGTGTGAACTCAGTGCAACACTGAAAACAATGCAAATAAGCAAATGTAAAAAGTGCATAAGATGTGGTATAGCAGATTTTTCATATTTATATTTCAGATACTGTGGGCATATATATGTGTGTGTGTGTGTGTGTGTGTGTGTGTGTGTGTGTGTGTGTGTGTGTGTGTGTGTGTACATTCTTAGCTACATTCTTATATCTATATACACATAAACAGACATACACAATGGGTGGGCATTCACAATTACACATAATCACTATCATCCATAATATCTCCCCTTAAGTAAAAGAAAGGGGCACACTAGCAATTATTTTTAAAAGACAAATTAAGATTATTATTTTGTCAAGAAACCAAGACTTTATTTCTATCCCAAATGATTTGACTTGGCAATGTTCTTGGTGCTTGTACATGAAGTGCAGTCTTGATCTGAGACTCGTTTTGTTAATAAAGGAGGAAGTGCTGTGTCGACAGAGGCCTTTGATACAGCTGAAGGCAACTCCCTCTCCTGGGTGAGGTATTAATAATACAGAGAAAGATCCAAGTGAAGAGGGAGCAAAAGTGTCATACTTAAAGCTTTGAGGAACTCTGCGGTGATGCCACCCATCATAAGAGAACCTTACTTGTTGTCCCTCAGCCTCTGAGCGGCCCCATTCTATTCAGATGTTATAAACAGTGGGGCTTTTTAATAGTTTTATTGGAAAATGAATCTTAATTGGAAAGTACTATTCTTACGAACATCTTTTTGTTTGTTTTTATCTCACACATCTCCCAACATTGTAAGATATTGGGAAAACTTGTTTTCATACTTTCTCAAAACAAATGATGAGCAAATATTTTACAACCAGGCTGAAAGTTCCACAGCATTAGATACTGTAAAGTGTTCCAAGGATATAAGGTCATTCAAATACTAATATTTCCACTTATGGACAAAATTATTCAGCCTTGTAATCAGAGAAAACAACTGAGCAATTTATTTGTATTATAGGGTCATGGAGGCAATTTAAAAGGTCAAACGACAAATACTTGTAAAATACCCAGTGACACTGAATCAAGAATTATGCTTGAACATCACAGCAATTCAATCTTGCAGTTGTAGCCATAATCTTTTTTAATAATAGGAAGCAATCTTAATTACCTCTGCCACAGAGGTTATGTTTTCATCCATGTCTTCTTTATAAGCAGGATAATCCAAAAACCACCAGGTCAAATTTCACTATGATGGGTCAACAGACCCATTAAATATTGGGGAAGATCTTTTTAACATCCAGTAACCTGTATTATTATTATTATCATTATCATTATCATTATTATTATTGTTGTTGTTGTTATTGTTATTATTGTTATCATTTTTATTGCTGTCATTATCATTGCCATTATTATTTATTTGTTTATTTTTGAAGTTGGCTTTGGGGAAAGGTCTGTTTTTGACAGTGCCCTTGCAGTTGGTTAGGTACACGTGATCATGGTGGAATATTTAAATTACTTTAAGAAAAGGTCAAAACTACAGCACATTTTTAAAATGTGATGCAAGAACCCAAAGGTTTAGATTTCATTTAGTGGGTCATTTCCATTGCCTTTAAAATCTACAGCCTCTCATTCCAGACTCCCTGCTTTTGAAATCAAAGTGCTGCACAGCACAAGAGACCCTCAGGATACTGAGGCTTCACCCAAAGCAATTGCCGGGTTATAGTGAATATTGGAGTCTTTGGTCGAGGTTTCCACTCAACTTCCTTATCTTAATTTGTCAGGTGCTTTTGGTTCTTGCATTTCCATATCTTATTTTTCCACAAAGAGTTAATTGTTTTTTTCTGATATTTTTCACATTAATACAGACTTATATATGTATTATTAGGTACGTTAGTCACAGCCTCTGCCCAGTTTTGGTACAATCCAGTTCACCAGACCATATAGGTCAAATGCCATCACATGTTTGGTTTCTCGTGCTTTTCTTTGAAAACACCACATTTCCAAACAGTCAGAGAAAAGAAAAGCATGCGACCTTGGCACGATATACAACTTTAGTTGAGCGTGTGGTGTGTGGCCTGAGTTTTTGCTGGCATGCAGTCCGCTAAAGAGCCAATCATGTGGGAGCAGGGGGAATTTGCCGGACTCTTTAGAAGTAATTTTTTTGGGGGCATTCAGAAGCAGATCTGTTACTTAGTGTACAAACATTGGTGCAGACATGACAAAATTATATTTTACTTCTGTACTACACACTTCGGGAGTAAGCCTGTTGAATACTTTTTTTTGCTTTTGTCATTATTTTGTATTTTCTCTTGTTAATGTAAGACGTGGAGTTTTGATTGAAACAGTTATATGGTGAAAATATCTTGTCTTGTTAATAAGAATGTGAAGATTGATCTTACCCACTGCAAGGAAAATATGGACTAATTCAACATTTCCTATTTTTGTAGAGAGCAGGTGCTGTATTCACAGAGGTATTGCGCTGAGCAAAGAAGGGAGGAAAATGCTCCCATTTCTTTGATGGACTGCTATGGTTTCATTTTTATCATTGAAGTTTTATTTTCATTTTTATACCTGTGTAGGGAAATGTTATTAAGACAATATCTTTTATGTACATGGCGTGAGCATGGATACACGTGAGAACAAGCTTTTTATGGCTCTGTGCTGACGACATTCGTGGCTTACAGCATTGTTTTCAGGTCGCCTGTCTTTCCACCCGTTTATCCCTTTATTGCTAACATGTCTAAGGAACGGTTCAAGCATATGTATTTTAATTTGACTTTAATGTCCACTTTAAATCAAGGATAACCAGTCTAGATTTGGCAGACAAAGCTCAAGGTTACAAAAATATTTTTGCAACAATATGATTACAAAGTTTCAGACAATTGTCTAATTGGATGAAATCTTAAAATAATCTAGTCCTGTAGTAGTCCTGTAGATGATGTTGACTGGTTGGCAGAGGCATACACCTGTAAGGTGGAATTCTAGTTTTTCTTGTATTCTATTAATCAATGTTCTTAATTTGGGGTTTGTAAACCCAAATTAAATTATTTATTCAATTAAAGCATCGCTGCGCATACGATGGACTCTGAACAGATATTCATATGAAGGTCGATATGGCTGGTCAGTGGAGACATACAACCACGCATGCGCGTGTGTGTGTGCGTGCGTGCGCATGCGTGTGCATGCGTGTGTGCACGTGCATGTGTATGTGAGTGTGTGCACGTGCATGTGTATGTGAGTGAGTCAGAGAGACAGCGAGAGAGAGAACAAACTTTCATGTACCATAATTCGGTGCCAAATCACAGTGCTATTCCACTGTAGCTGTGTTGTGCAGCTCTCTGATGTGGCAGTCATGGATGAGATAGTTCAAGACTTCAAAGTGCCTGAAAGTAGCTCAGAGTCAGCCTCAGTCTTTAGGCAGGCAGGTTAAGTTTCACCTGAAAAGCCTCTTAAAACACTTAATCCTGTTAATTCACAATGTAAGTCTGTTTGCTGCACAGTTCTCACCCACAACTGGGAGCTCAGCCCCTACTGAGTTTGTCTGAGACAAGCCGAGCTGGAAGGAAGGAACAAGGAACATGGAACATCAGCTGCGTGTGCGTGTGTGTATGTGTACACCAAACAGAGGTCAAAAACCAGACACAATTGTAAATATTTTGGCTTTGTGCATGTTATTAAGGCTGTACAATGTACTTTACTAGGAGTCCTTCTCTGAAAATGGGAGTTCTTCTGGAATTATTTATTACACAAATCACAGAGTAGATTGTATATTTGGGAAATAAATTTAGTTTAAATAAAATGACTAAAAAATATCTGCCGTAGGTCTTCACTTCTAAAGTCAAAGTTTCTTATTAAAAAAAAAAAATCAAATTTTGTTTTATACTATAGAAGTTGTTATAGAAGTGGTTGCAGTACTTTCCTTATCTCTGCAACCAACCACTCTTCCCAACAAATTGGATGTACTCATGCGTTTGTGTATCATACATTGTGTATCGCAAATTGATTTGGAGAAACAATTTATAAAAGAAATGAATTCTGGTGCGTTTGTGTTTTGTATGTGCCCTTGCACATGTTTTCTTTACTCAATTCTACCCAAGATGCAGCTCCCATGATTCCACCAAGGGTATTTCTTAACTGTATCACAGCTGTCCCTGCTATGAGTTATGGCGCTCTGTGATTCATTGAGCGATTCTGATGAGGTTATGAGCGAGCCAAGGACAAAGTTATCTCTCCTCTGCCCAACAGAAACATTGAGTTTATTAGCCTTTGCAGCAATAGACCTCTTTTTTTTTTACTATCTAATCCTTCGTTCCTGCACTTCAAGTAGCCACTTCATATAGCACATGCATTGACTGTCAGAATATATAACAGTGTAGTGAGTCAGGAAAAGAAAAAAAAAATGTAAGGAAGAAAAGTCCATTACACTGCTGCTTTGACGTGTGGAGCTAATATTGTGTAATTTATCCTGAAGCTTGTTCAACTCGAAATGGTCCTATTTACAGACTTCCATTACAGCAATAAAGGGAGAAAGAGAGAGAGTGTGCAGGTGTGTGTTCGTGATTGGGAATCATGTCCACAGCGTGTAATTGAATGACTGCAATGACATAGTCCTCCACCCTAAATTATTCCTCCTGTACCCAGGTCAGAGAGGAGGACTCTCACAGGGAAGCTGGACGGTGATGGATGAATAATTGCACAATAATGACATCCTCATGCTGTCTGCAGAGGTAGATCAGTGTCCTTACCAGCTACATATGCAGACATGCTGGCTGCATGCTCGCTTGCAGGAGTGGGCAGCGGTTTTCTCCATAGGGCCATACTGACTTAGATAAAGTACATGAAGGGCCACTTGACAGTTTAAATGATATATGAAACACACACACTGCTGAATGAAATTACATGGATTTGATAGCCATGACAGATTGCTTTTCAAGAGGCCATTAGTCAGCCCTAAAGGTCTGTCTTTTTATTAAAACGCATTTTTTGGTGGAAAACATTCGTGACATGTCTGTGTACTACAAGCAAATATTGCATAAAAATGTCAGTCCACTTACTTGCACGATCAACTTTTAAATTAACATGCATCTTGCCCCATGTCAACACACTGTACTGTGTTCTGTGCTGATAAATAACAAATAAAGATTGTTACATTAAACAAGATGTCAATTTTCACCGTAAGTGTATAATTGAAAAATGTTGTTACGACCCAGGTCTAGGGTCACCTGGACCATACACAATAAAGTGCGCCCGCTCTTCGCACTCCCAAGAAGGTCAGCCACTCAACTTTAGAAACTCTACGTAGCAGCTTAATCGTCTTGAGGGGAGAAGACTCCAGCCACGGCCAGGACTTCACCGCCTTCCCAATAGGTAAAGACAACCAACTGGCAACCCAATTGAAGATTGCAATAACTGGACTTTGCAAACAACCGGGCAGCATCAAACCGCAGACCTGCAGCCCAGCACATCAGCGGCATCTTTCTCATACGCGGGACGTGGTAACGTACTGGGCCTAGTCAGTATACTTCGTCTACATTTGACTAAGCAGAGGACAAAAGGGTTACACCCGTGGTTCCCTTCCCCCGCGTCACGCTTGTCAGCCTCAGACCACACCACACACACACACACACACACACACACACACACACATACACACACACACACACACACACACATATACACACACATATACACATATACACACACACACACACACATACACACACACACACACACACACACACACACACACACATATACACACACACACACACACACACACACACACACAGCCACACAAACACACACACAC
>CAAKHG010018443.1:0-10186 GCA_901007715.1 Dactylopterus volitans
ATATATATATATATATATATATATATATATATATATATATATATATATATATATATGCAGGTCATTTTCAGCAATTAACACTGCAAATCACACCACTACGTTCAAGCATTTGCATAAGAAAACTCAGGATTTAATTTAACATGTTCCCTAATAATAAAACTGACAGCCAGTTTTACTATTGTATTCAAAAACTTGTCTACATCCCAAAAACCTTCAGCATCATCACAAAGGTTTCGTAGCAAATGATTTTCTCCAATCGCTTTTTACTGACTACTCAAATCATCCCTTCACTCAAGTAAGCATATTCCTGTCTGGTAGGAGATTTTGGGCAAACTTTGGGCTTGTGATGCCCAAATCCATAGGTGCTAAACCCACCCCACACACACACACACACACACACACACACACACACACACACACACACACACCAGAATAATAAGCAGCTGCAGCGCTGAGCATTTTGAGGGTGAGGTGCCTTGCTCAAAGGGCCTACAGCCAACATTGATTCTACCTTTACTGACACCATTGGCACTTTTATCCTGCTGGTGCACAGGATCACGCAGCAACCTTTCGTCTTAAGGTCGCAATCCAATTTCTTTAACTTTTAGGCCACAACAGTTATTGGTGGTTTGACACAGTACACAGAAGCCTAAATAATTAAGCTATAACATGGTTAGGGCATGTTTTGTGCTCTCTACGCCATCTAGTGGTCATTTCTTGTGCTAATCTTGGCCTCTAACAGAAAAGTGACCATTCATATTTTAGGAGCTTAGCGGTATTGGCATAAAACACTTTATTGCAATGGGAGAGTGCCATTTTTACATATGATAGGAAGACGCTTTCTGTTGACCTTAAATCAAAACAACAAAATAACATCCCTCACCTGTTTGAGGTCAGGAACTGGCAACAGCTGAGCAAGTCGACAGAGGAATTCCCAAAACAGTGTCTGCAAGTCGTTGTCATACTGTGGTCCAAACTGAGCCGGGAAGACATCCTTTCAAACACGAAAAGGCTCGTAAATAATTAAAAAAAACGTATTGCACCCCAAGTAACACCTGCAATATAGAGAATCTCTATATTCTTAACAATAGCCAATAAATTTTTACAGCTGTTTGGCTCTACTGTAGTAAAAGTGATACCACCTCACCGTGAAAAAGTCTCGCCTCTCTTCAGGATCCTTGAGCAAAATCTTAATTAACTCCAGAAAGTGATCTGTTACTTCCTCCTCTTCTATTTCTGTCATCTGCGATATGAGCACAAACACGTTACACACTTTCTCCACTGTATCGCTGTTGAAGTGTTGTCAATTAAATTGTTGCCCACCAAATAAAGGCCTACACCTAAATAAACAAATAGCAATCTAAGAGTTAGAACTTAAAAAGTAAAAATTCTCAAATACTGCCCGAGGACCAGAACCGGCCCATGGACAATTTGCATAAAAGAAGACAAAATGGCCCCCAAAATCAATGGCAATAAATGGCAGAAATACATTCATTAAGCAGCAGTGGCCTGCCGTCCGATCCAGATTGCACTAGACCCATGCGGTTCCTCCTGCAGGTGGTGGGCCTGCTGGAGGACGGACCCATGTCTCTGCATCGGGCTGGACCTTACCAGACCCCATTGGCAAAGGCCTCGCCACCAGGCGCTGGCGACAGGCCCCTCCCCCACGCCTGGCTCCAGAGCGGGGCCCCGGTAACCCACCGGGCAGGAAACACTGGTCCTCTGATGTTTGTTTTTTCCCCATATGGGTCTTTATGGACCATTCTTTGTCTGACCCTTCACCCAAGACCAGTTTGCCATGGGAGACCCCACCAAACCACCACCATAAGGTGATGGTCCACGGAGGGGTTAATATTAAGGTAAATATTAAAAATAATTTTATGCTACTATTTAGTATTTTTAGTTCAACAGAGAGTGCTGTGTACATTAAGTTTGTACCTCAACTCTCGCTAACCTCAAGTTACAGGTTAGCTTAATATTCATTAGAAGGATCAACAACAGGATTGAAATACGGAAGGAATTTTATGCCAGTTGATTTTGCATTTAAGTAGACTGTCAGAAATATTTTCAACGTCACCTCAGAGTGCATCCGACTGACACACGCAGCTGTAGCAGGTCAAGACTTCTAAACAAAAGTTTTGAAAAATTGACACAGGACTTCTAGGCTGCCTGATAGCCTATTAGAAAACAATCTCTTCCATCTCCTTTAATTTAATTCAGCACCGAGAGTTTCCTGTTTCAATTAAATTATCCACTTCTTTTAGCTAGAGGTTAGGCTAACACTGTTGGCCACTGCTATTCTAGGGTGTAGACACTTACATTCACCAAGGAAGGCCGTTGTGGTTTCATCTTGTCCAGGTGAGACAATATGAAGTCGGGTTCCACAGGCGCGTCACTTTGGCATAAGTCAAGAATATACTGGTGAGGAGAAGACAAAAACCACTGGGTCATGATGCCGCTGCTCACAATACAGTTAATGCCATTAGCTGTCTGTAAAGGTAACAGTCTGCAGCTCCTGGCCTCCATCTTCCATAACAATTTCCACTGTTACCCACCCTTGCTCTTAAGCCCAGATTAAGTTGCAGTCTGTGCTTGTACATCAGCAGCTCTGGGACCATCTCCATCACCAAAGAGACAAATTCTGCTACTTTCCAGTAGCTTGGGACATCTCTTTTCTTCAAAACCTGCCACATGGAGGCTGTTAGGAGCTGAAAAGGTGGAACCAGGAGGCGCAGTGATGCCAGAGGTAATGGGCTGCCTGAAAAACAGCAAAGCAGAGGTGGATACGGATGATGTGTCCATTCTATTTGTTACCGTGTAATCACCTAATTCGTCTGCCCCTGTTTTACTATCCAAGATAACCATCTACAGATACATTACATACATACAACTTGTATTCTTGGTATATTGCACTGTTTGACAACTGGAACTCTATTCTGAGATGTTATTCTCAGCACTTTGATGTCACCCTGGTAATTGCTGCTCATCTCGTCTTCTTCCGCGTATCCGGGTCCGGGTCTCAGGGGCAGCAGTGGCCTGCCATCTGATCCATGTTGCACCAGACGCAAATGGTTCCTCCTGCAGGTGATGGGCCTGCTGGAGGATGGGCCCATTTCTCTGCCTCGGGTAGGACCTGATCGGACCCCAAAGGCTAAGGCCCGGCCACCAGGCGCCCGCTGACAGGCCCCTCCTGCGGGCCTGGTTCCAGGGTGGGGCCCCGGTGACCCTCCGGGCAGGAAACACTGGTCCTTTGACGTTTTTGTTCCCATATGCATCTTCATGGACCATTCTTTTTCTGACCCCTTGTCTGACCCGAGACCAGTTTGCCATGGGGGACCCTAACAGGGGCTGTTGCCCACAACGACCTAGCTGCTGGGGTCACCCAGACACTCAAACCCTCCACCACCATAAGGTGATGGTCCACAGAGGGGTTAACATCTGCACAATTATCTATCACAGTAAAGAATAGACTCACAGGCCTTTTAGTGAGACATTTACACGTTATTAAACGGTTGTCATAATACGATACTATAACTGCAATCCATTTTCTATAAAAAACCTTCCAGGAAACAATGTTAGCTACTCCACGGCCTGGATCCTTGAGCAACTTCAGATATACTTCTGAATAATTTGTATGCTTTTTGCACCAAGAAGGCTACTGGAAGGACTATTTATAAACTGGTGATATAAGCACAAAAACCCCCTCCAGATACAATCCGAAAAAAGGGCTTACTAACAACATTTACCGAGCTAACGCAGCCCGGGAGGAAGCTTCACAGCAGTCAAACTCGGGTCAACCATCGCCGACACGAAGTTCTCGGACGAACTTGTTTCATGGCCACGAAACGAACAAACCTGAGGAATTGGCCGTGGACACCTGCGTGTCCATGTTCGACCCTGGCGCTGGCGAAAGTTCGCCCCGCTGCTGTCGTCCCGTAGCCTTCCGTTCGGCTCCGTGCTCGGACGCGGCCCCCCCGCTGCGAGCGGACGCCGGCGGACGCAGGCGGCGGCGGACCGGTGAAGCTCCAGCTGCGACCGCAGCGCTGCTCAGGCGACACGAACCCGAACACACGAGTCCAGAGTCAAAACAAGCCAGTGACATGGAGCCATGGAAGCACGGACATGGAGCAGCGGGGGCTTCCGGCTCTTCTTCTTCTGGGCTGCGGGCGGCCGTTCACCAGGTGCAGTACCGCCACCGTCTGCTCGGTGAGCGCATGCGCCTACACACGGTCCAGCACCCCGCACACACACACTCGTTACCTCTACAGTTGTTTTGAATTAATCATTGTTAATAACTTTTAGATTGTATTGTTCTTCTGTTCTTTATTATTTGTTTTTTTTCTTCTATTGCCTTTTACAAAACTTACATGTAGTTTGTCTTATTTTACTTAAAAAAAGTCGTTTTTATTTCTTATAATTTGCCTGTAAAGCACATCAGTAACCTTGGTATGTGATAAAAAAGCTACACAAATAAACCTGCCTTTCCTTTCAGAGTAAATCAGTTTCAAATAAAAAAAAAGGGGGCATGATTTGCAGCATCAGGCATTTATGGCATTTATTTTTTTTCTTTCAGCCTATCCTGTCTAGCAGTTTAGGCATGCACAATGTGAGTCTTGCATAGTCCTCTTGCATAATCTGCATTTTATCTATCGTCAAGTTGCGAAAGGAGAGCTATGTATAATGAAATCAACATTATAACTATAACACTACAGCTTTGTGCGCGTATGTCTGTTTGTTTCTTTGATTGAGAGAGTGAATGTGTCAGTTTGTCATTTGAAAAAAAGTCCAGAGTTAAAGTGGAGGGGCGCAATCACGCCACAATACGCCCCAACGCAGCCAGGCAGGCTGCCAACCAAGTTCCCAGAGCAGCCCATGGCCCCACAGAGCAGGCAGAACCCGATGTCACGCACTCCAGGAACAGCCGGGTGCCAAAGCCCAGCCTCCCACCACCCGGCCAGTGTCTGTAGAGCCTTTCAATTGAAGAGTTCAGCGGCGTATGGCTACCACGTGATGCGAGTCAATCGTTGACATTTTATAAGATAATTTATTCCTACAATATTCTTATAATGGTTATAATAAAACTCACTTTATAATGTAAAAATCTAATATAAAAATCCAATTTATTTTTATGGCATAGCAGCAGTAAGCTTCCACACAAGAACAAGACTTCCTTCTTCACATTGCTGTTTTTATTAGTGATGCACTCTCAAGCAATCAGAACAGATACTAAATTTGGAGAAAACGCCGTGTATGTTTTCTTGATACAAAACTAACTGAATTACAGATAAGCAGTAGACGATTTATTTTTTTAAGAGGCGAGTAAGTCCACGACACACAGCTGACAAAGGACAATGTAGGATAACCTTACCATCACTGAAATGTACAGTTACATTCTTTTACTGTTCACCTCCTTCGTCATACAGCTGAATTATAAAGCAATGAGTAAATACACCTTCACATTTTATACAATAGACTATGTTAGTAGGATGGGTAAGTAGGACAGTAAGTAGGATGGAAATGCACTGTGATTTACCCAATCTTCTACATGGCCCTGCCATTCAGTACCTTTCTCATTTACCAAGTGCAGCGATCATGAGAGGAAAGCTGCCATAGCGGGTGTGGCTGAGTATACTTGACCAGCTCATGGGCTGTTCAGTTGGCCGTGTATTCAGAGGAAGCAGGATAAGACATCAGTGAGACAGCCAGGCGAATCTCCTGGCCTCCAGCTTAAACAAGTTGGTGAGTATTAACAGAGTAACACTATGCAGCCATCGACTTCAGACCCGAGAGACGGAGAGCTGGACCAATTCAGTCAGCCAGTTAACCAGACTTGGTCTTGCCAAAGTCTGAATTGGTCCAGCTCTCCATCTCTCAGGTCTGAAGTCGATGGCTGCAGAGTGTTACTCTGCTATGGCAGCTTTCCTCTCATGATCGCTGCACTTGGTAAATGCAAGGAAATATTTTAGTGGCTGGGAATAAAAGCCGCAAGGATATTGTTATATGTAGGAGCCAGAGCAGCCATTTAGAACCCCTGATGTTGAAGCATACCATGAACCTGAAGTTTTACCATCACCAAAGTGCTCAAAAATCCAATATCCGCTACTTTAAATGCAAATCCAGTATTTTATTAAAGCAGTTTGGCGAGGTAGCAACAGCATAAAAATTGATTAAAAATTTGGTGAGTAAAAAATAATACAGAATAACTGAAGCTAAAGTACTACTCATCTGTTGCAAAGGAGATGGACCAGCAGGACTTCTTGGCCATGAAGTCCAATCCTTCACCGCTCGACACAGGAGTCTTTCAGGAATATTGCAGAGGGCACGGTGAAAAACCCTCTTATTCTGTTGAAGCCCCAAGTGATGGTGAGCTGAGTGAGTCACAAAGTTCAATCTGTTACTTCAAGGGCTTGGTTGTGTGGCTGAATCATCATCGTCATCCTTCTTCCACTGTATACTTGAAGTATTTCTTTGTGAAGTCTCCGCTCCGATGTCGAGCTGCTCACAAGTCCTATCTCTTCTCCGAGGATCATCGAGAAGTGTTTTCTTGAAGAGTGCTGGGGCGGCGCAGCGATCAATCCATGGTCGATCCTGATTTCATGGCTGCGGTGCAAACTGTACCTTGATTTATGTGGGACACTTGACACCTTACTTCAGCAAGGTCTTCTCACCGTCTGTGCTGAATAAAATAACTGGAGTAAAAGAGTCTTAGTGCTAAACTGACCTGCCTGCAGTCACAACTGAAACTGTTTGGTACATTATGAACGTGAAATACAACAAATACAAAAAAATAAAACATCCCAATTTCAATACCCTGTTCTACTGTTTTGAGAATATCTTGCCGGTATCCAATTCAAAATGAGAATGTTTTTCCAAAAACAAGGACATTTCTGTTTTAACATTTGATATTGTGCTACTGTCAGTTACCAATGGAGTCAGTGTTTTGCAAAGCATGTTCTTTTTCTATCTACATTTTATGAAACGTCCCAACTTTTTTGGAGAACAGTGAATATGGAATATAATTCCAGTGTCTTTGATTCAGAAATGTATTTGAAAGGAACTGTCTCCAGAATAAAAATTAGTAACTATGAATTGGAGCAAAACTTTTATCCAATTAAACTGTGGAAGGCCACTTATGAGAAAGTTTTCATGGAAGTTTAAACATGCTGCAATTCAAAACCACAACTGAGGGTTGTTTAAGGGCATGATGATACATTTCCAAATATTCTGCAAAAAGATCCGATCACATTACAATGTGGTTTACAAATAAAAGAGTATGGATGTGGTATGAAGTAAAAAAAACAAAAACAAAAAAACCATACAGTATATAGAATATGCAACTTAAGCTCAATGCTCTTTACATGATTTTGCTTTGTCATTGTCAAGAAACAAAACAAAGCACTGTTTCATCCCTTTTTCTCCCATTGTGTCCATGAAGCCTTTGACACTCACCGGGTGACATCCGTTAAGTCCATCAGGGTTCAGGGGTTAACACCTGAGAAAGGTACTGAATGGCAGGGCCGTGTAGAAGATTGGATAAATCACAGTGCATTTCCATCCTACTTACTGTACGTGCTGCTGGCATGTGCACACATACATGAATAGTAGATCAGCCTCCCATTCGAGGAAAAGATGCCAACAAACCTGGCTAGTTGAAAGACTCTCCAAAGGAGCTATGAAAAAAAAAAGGTCAACTAACGTCTGTGGTGGCAATCTTGTCATCAAAAAGTGGATAGAATATTCACAGAAGACATTCAGCATTGGAGCTGTGATTATGGATTTATTATATGAAGTCCTCAAAGAGACAGCAGAGTTAAAGGCTGATTAAGAAAACTTCTATCATGTCAGATGATTGCACAAACGGCTGAGTTGGAAGCAAACATCTGCTAGCTATCAGAGGGGATAAAAACAAGTATCCAGCTATTACATATATGGTTGAAAAGTTACTATATCAAAACTAAATTCGATGCAAATCTCAGTTGTCGTCGGGGTCTCAGGCCACCCATCTCGTAAACTGGGCAACTGTTTTCTTTACTGTACTTCAGGCAGGTTGGGGTAAGAATAACAGTTTCTGCAAAAACCTTCTTGCTTGTTTTTCCATTAAAAAAAACACTTCAGAGGTACAAAGCAATTTAAAATTTAAAATCTGTCACATACAGTATATTGGAAACTTGGGGCCAGTGTAACAAGGTGTAAATGTTTCAGATATTTAAAAACTGACACACAATAGGTATTTAACAATATTGCATAGAGATTGTATGTGATGTCATTGTGGTAAATATTTGTCGTCATTATGAGAAACTGCATTTTCATTCACAAAAAAAAACCTAAAAGAGGTCAGCAGCTTGTTAGCACTGAACAAGGTCCCACGGTATGGCAGGTGCAAGCAGAGAGTTTGTGGTGGGTCCGTATTCTTCTGCTGCTGCCGCCGACACTACAGGTGACCAGGGAGCACCGTCCTCACAGAGCTGAAAGTGAGTCTGTCTGAAAGCATCTAGGTGGCAGGATGGAGGAACTGGAGGAATGCAAAAGAAATAAAAACAAAAACAAAACAGAATTTTCCACTTCTATACAATCTACTCGACAAATCACTTTATCCCCGCATGATGTCAGAGGATTTCAATCTGTCAGATCATACGCAGATGTAGACTGGCTACTTAATCAGTTTGAAAAAAGGTAAAAAACTAAGAACTCCATTCCCATTACAACATAGGTATCAGTTCATAGGTATTGATATCCTCAATATCATTAACAAAATGAGTAATTTTGCCAAAATTCATCTTAATTATTGATTATTATAACTTAAATGAAATGAACAATGAAACACTGTTGACTAGTGAAATTGGAACCTGACCAAAACAAGAGCTCACCTATCCAGAGTTTCTCCAAAGTGTGGTTTTTGACAGCTTCTTGCACTTTGTTGTCCAGACTCCAACATTTCACAAGGACAAACAGAACTAAACCCAGCTGGAGGGCAAAGGTCAACATGCCCAGCAAGATGATGGTGTTAACTGTTGAAGGGAGAGAAGAGAGAAGTGTCTGCCTCTCTGAAAAGAACAGCTAATATGGCATTGTTGTATAGTTCAGGACTATAAAACTAATGATGACAGGATATTTAAAGCATTTGAAACCCCTTGAAAAAGAACATTATGATTTTTTTTCAAAAATTGAAATAATGTATGGGGATTAAAAAGATGCTATTTAGGAATGTTTGTATAATTATAGCAATATTTTTAGCGCATATTCCTGCGGTCATGGTTTCCTCCAAACATGGCTCAAAGTGAAAGTTCAATGATTTTCATGATGCAATTGAAGCCTACAAAATTGTCATCTTGCAGTTTCTAAACAGGAACGGTAGAGTCAAAGTCTGGATGTCTACCAGATGTCCAGACTTGGTTTTATTGCAAATTACCTTAAAATTATAGGTTTGTTTTTTTTTTCAAATTAAGTACTGATAGACAGCAGTATATTATTACCTGCAGCAGATGGCACTGCACACTTAGTTCAGAGAAGCCTGACACGAGTGTCTCAACATCCTGAAGCTGGAATGAACTACTGTGGACGGAGACTTGGGAAAAACTCATTTTAGCAAACTTAAAATAAAGGGTCGCCTTTTAAAAAAAAAAAAAAAAAAAAAAAAAAAAAAAAAAAAAAAAATCGGTATTTTAAATGTTAAACACTTTATTTCAGAGAGAAGTGTATTTTTGTCACCTGTGCAGTTTAAATTTTAAGCAGCTGCTCAATGGTTTTTGGTCGGCCCATGGCTGCTTGGTCTGAGCTGGAGCTCTTTAGAGACCAGCTGCTGCTGATGCTCGTGTTTGGTTCAAGTAGTCTATGTACTTATCGTGAGCTAATATGTGGTCTAAGTGATACAGTAGTGTATATATGCCAATTTTGTGTGTGTACATCATTCATGGGTGCCTAGAGTTGAGAGTTCGTGACCTTTGTGTTGTTGTAGTTCCAGTCCACTGAAAGGTTTCTTGCTAGGTGAAGGCAACGGCTTTTGTTGTGTGTTGGGAAACTAGTTTTGATCGTTGTGTTGTGGGTGTGGCTTTCCATTTGTGATTGGTCACAGGTGTGTACTACTTTGAAATTTAAGGATGATCCCTTTAAGGGATTAGGCATTATGCCCCGTGCATCCTCATCGACCTTGCACTGGCTTATTTGTGAAAACCATCTGAGAATGTGT
>CAAKHG010018444.1:0-10517 GCA_901007715.1 Dactylopterus volitans
ATGAGAACAGTGTTGATGTTGAAAAAACCCAATTTGTAATTAATCAAGCTTATCAGTGAATTCTTTGAAACTTTGACAAACCAGGACTGAAACAGTTCTGAGTAATTTCGAGGCCCATTAATGCCACATCCTGGGATTCTTCGTATCTAAACATACTGTTCAGATCACAGATGCTATATTCCCATGATAATGATGATGACTGTGCTCATTAATCAGTGTCTGCTTGTCAGCTCAGGCGTAGATATGAGGAAACTTGCTGTGATGCTGGTATACTGATGGCTTCAGTGATCAGGGCACTTGTGTAGGTCACAACCTACACATTTCGTATTCAAAAAATGTATTTATTTATTTATTTTTTAAATAGGCCCTAATGGCTAACATCTGGCTTTATCACTCAGAACATGCTCAAGCTTGTTGTCAAACACACAGGTGATCCAACAACAACTACTTTGTTGGTTTTAGTATTTACCATCTGTTTTAAGTGTCTTTTGTGTGGCGCTGACATTACGTTCTTTTTTGGCTGTTTGATATCTTCTATGGTCCTTTGATATGTTTTCAAAGACATACCGGTCACATTACACACTCTTAAGTTCTCCTTACGACAAATTGTCGAACCCAAAAACTTATAAGGATCAAACACCTCAGCACCTCCCAGCTGATGACCTCTATCACAGCTATCTTCCATGTTTGTATTTTTGAGTGACTCCTTTCAGAACTCCTCCACAGAATAGCTTGTTTTCAGTGACATGATCCTGAAACCGTGCGGGGGGAAAAACAGAGGGCAGGAAGCAAATAACAGTAATTGAGGAGATGAAGGAAAGTGCGTATTGTTCCAGGTTAGATGGGATTATGAGCGAAAGGTACCTGCAAAAAGCCCGCAAATATGCGAGACGTGATCATACCTTCTGAAGAAGACCGATTCTCAAAAGATTTAAAGCATTTGCCTACTATCGAGGCAGTGGACATTACCAATTACCTCAATTACCTTTCTACAGCAAACAACAAATTAAGGCATATAGAACTATGGAGGCTTTAAATAACCTTCTCAGCGGGCAGGTGCATCAAAAATATTAGACAACAACCTCTGTTTGGTTTTCGCCAGGGTGAGTATTTTTATCTATGGCTATATCATAGTTAGCATCTGCAAGCATCAGCGGTTAGCAACAGCCATTAAGTGCAGTGTGTCTCAACGTCAACGGTTAACCACTCTCAGAGATCGGGTGAAACACCCCTGAAGACGTGGATTGTTGCAAGATGAGACGGGGAGGTTGCTGTTCCCTGCGCCTCATTTTCTCCTCCCATTGACAGGATCATCCTGACATTGGTTTCTCTTGCTGATAACCCAGGTTAACTACAGGAGCCCAGTGTACTGACTCCACGTCATTTACTTTGGCAACCTAAATAGATGAACAAATGACTCATTAGACGTAACGTTGCTGTATATACACTGAATAAATGTAGGTTATTCAGTTTGACTTGACGTAACTTCAGCAAAGCTAAGAAAAAACCTAACTTAAGTGTTACAAAGGAAAGAAAATGTTAACTATAAGTTAATAAACAATTTACCTTTAACGAAGTGGTCACTGCACACACCAGCATTATCCGACTCTGCTCCTCCAGAGCATCGGTGAAGATTTAAGAGCCATTTTTTTCAGCATTTTTCCGTGAGCTTCTTCCATTTTTCCCCTCTGTCAACGAAAAAAGCTCTGGCTATTTTCAACGTTTGATTGCTTTGAGCAACAATAAACAATGCAAAACATCGGTAAGTTGACTTTTCCAGACTATGTACTATCTACTTTCTAAATCACTTCCTGCCCTACATTTTTATTCCGCGGCACCACTCAACACGGAAGTGACTTCAAGTGAAAACCTCCTATTGTGAAGAATCGTTCTATAGCCAGGTAAAAATTGAATTAATGCTGATGCAGCTGTTCAAACCATCTATACGTTTATGGTCACATTGTATGATTACAAGTGGCCTAAATCTGAGCTGGGGAAAAAAAAAAAATCAGATTTGGGCCACTTCCATAAGTGCTCCTAGATTGTGCAACAACCAATAGGTCTGAAAATTCACAAAGCATTTATGCATCGCTCCTGAGGGGCATTTCTTACATATCTGCATTGCTGAGAGTCACTTAAAAATACACACAAGGGAGGCACCTGTGATGGAAGTTGTCAGTGGAGAGGCAGTGAAAGTTGTCAGAGAAAAGCCAAGTATAAATAAGTAAAAGATTCAAACCAGCAAAGCGGTTGTGGGTGGATCACCTACCCATATAACACTGGGTTTAGCTAAATTCTGATGATAAATCCAAGTGTCAGCTACTACAGGTGATGCATGTGAAGAGCATCCTGAATCTTTGGTGAAATGCCACTATTTCAGTCAGCGGTGCCCATATTGATGACGAGAGGCTCATTTGTCCACAAAATGACAAAATCACACATTATCTTGTTAAAATCTGATCCTCGATCCAATGCTGAATGACAGAATGCTGCATGTCACTGGAATGAAATAACAACATTTCAGCACATAATTTAAAAAAAAGTAATAAATCCGACTTGAGAACAAGGCTTGTAGAAATAATGTCACAGAGGTTTTACTTTAAAAAAAAGAAAATAAAAAAAAACTCACCTATTTCAGTATTAGGAAAACATATGGAATTAACCTAAATCTCATTTCAAAAGATCAGATTGATTTGTGTTGTTCAAGCTTACACTAAAAAGTCAGATATCTTAAAAGCCCAAATATCTGAAATGGCGGAGAGATGGCATTGCTGCCACGCTGACCATGACTCTGTTGTCTTGGCCAGAGCAAAAGTAAGGGGCTCGTGGTCCACGAAGGCTGTAAACTCACGACCCTCCAGCAGGAACCTGAAATAACATATGGAGAGAAAAAGGGCCAGGAGCTCTCTGTCAAACGTGCTGTACTTCCTTTCATTGTCCCTTAGTGTCTTGCTGAAAAAGGTGAGAGGCTGCCAAGCGCCAGCCACCTCCTGCTCACACACCGCCCCCACTGCAAACTCGGAGGCATCGGTGGTGAGAGCTATAAGAGCAGCAGGGGACGGGTGTGCCAGCATGGCAACCTTGGCGTCCTCGAATGCCTGAATCCTCACCGTTGACCAGTCCACATCCTGGCTGCCTTTCCCGCCCCTCAGAGCCTCATAAAGGGGGCACATCAGGAAAGCTGCATGTGGTATGAACCGGTTATACAAGTTCACCATACCAAGGAACTCTTGCAGAGCTTTGATGGCGCGAGGGTGTGGAAACGCACCAACCGCCTCCACCTGGGTGGGCAGGGGAGCAGCTCCCTGTGGGGTGACTCGGTGGCCCAGGAAATCAATGGCCAACCGGCTGAACTGACATTTGGCCGGGTTCACAATCAGTCCATGCTGAGCAAGTCACTCAAAAAGCTGCTGAAGGTGTAACAGATGCTCCTCAGTCGAAGTACTGGCTACTAGAATGTCATCTAAATGCACAAATAGGAAGGCAGCACGGTTCTGTCCATCAACCATTGGAATGTCTTCGCCACTCATTTAAGACCGAACGGCATCCTGAGGAACTCGAAGAGTCCAAAAGGGGTGATGACAGCAGTCTTAGGCACGTCTTTCGGGTGGACCGGCACCTGATGGTAGCCCCACACCAAATACACCTTTGAGAAGATTGTGGCTCCTGCCAGGTGGACAGAGAAGTCCTGAATATGTGGAACGGGGTACTGGTCCAGAGTGGTAACACTGTTGAGGTGCTGGAAATCCCCACATGGAGCCATCCTCCGGTGGCTTTAGGAACCATATGCAGAGGTGAGGCCCACGGGCTGTCAGAGCGGTGTACAATACCGAGCTGCTCCATTGTGGCAAACTCCTCCTTGGCAATTGCCAACCTGGCTGTGTCGAGGCAGCATGCGCGAACAAAAACTGGTGGTCCAACAGTGGGGATATAATGCTCCACCCCGTGCTTAGCGACTGCCGCCGAGAAAGTGGGCACAATCAGGACAGGAAAGTCTGCGAGAAGCCACTGATTCACATCCACGACCGCGAGGATATTAGCGAGGGCAAGCGGTCCGGGCCCCCCAGAGTGCATGGATATGTAGCAAACGAAACTGCATCAATCAGACGGCAGCACATAAAAAATTTGCACCCAGTATAGGCACTGAGACTGAGGCCATAACAAAATCCCATCCAAAGTCACGTCCATCGAAACAGTCACAGTCACAAACCTGGTGCAAAAGGTGCGAATGGGAGTCCTGTTAGCTGCATCCAAAGGGGGGCCATGACCACCACCGAAAATGTCCGCGTTGGATGCTGGCAGGACGCTCCACTGGGCGCCTGAATCCACTAGCAAGCGCCTCCCGGACAAAGTGTCTTTAATAAACAGCAGCTTATCTGTGGCACCAGCACTCGCAGCCGCCACTGAGCGCTGGTCCTGGCATTTCCCTGGCTCGAAAAAGAGCAAGGCCAGACGCATCGTCTGGCCTTGAAACCAAACCAGTGGTGAAAGTAACACAGTCCATCCTCCCTCCGGCGATCAGAACCAGCAGCAACTGGAGCCGCCACCCGCTCCACCAGCAGGAGCTGAGGCTGAGGTGGAAGCACGGCCTGCACACCATACTGCAGACAGTGATAGAACCGTAGATGTTTTTTCATCCCATAGCATTTATGGCTGGACATAATAAAGCCAATGACAAGTCACATCTCTCTTGTGGCTGAAAACTTCCCATGAGGCAAATTGGAAGACAGATATGCCCACAGAGACCAACAAATGACAATGATCCATTAAAGGTGTATTAATTTTTATCTTGTATTCAACACAGGCTCTGCTTGTTCTTTCATAACAGACACCCTTCATCAAGGTAAGAAGAACTGCAAACTCTTTCATCAACGTGTCACACTGCTGGAACTCCAAAGCTGCATCATTCAGACATCAAGCTGCTTCAGGAGGGATGAAATTCTTTGCTGGTAGGTTGATGATGATAAGAACAGACCTCTCAGCATCAACAGAAATATGAGACTGGTGGTGTACAAAAATAAGTAGGTAAATTCAGGACAACTACAGTACTTCCTCATGTTGTACAGTCTGATTCCGTGTGTAGAGTATACCCATCAATATTCTATATGCTGCTCTCTTTGCACCACAACTCTGGATACTGGAGGTGTCAGGGTCTTATTGAAATGCTAGGGGTTCTCCACAACTAGATATTATAGCCATGAAACCTTGGGAAGCAAGATAATGAAAGATGAGAGGTAGAAAGCATTATTATTGTGGCAGTCACATTAATGAACATTACTGAATGCAAAGGCAATTAATTACTGCTTGCATCATCACCCTGGAAAAAGTGTTTAATTATTTTTTGATGCACTCTGTTGCACTCTGCGAGCCTCATGGAGTGTGCTCAGGCTGACAAAATGGATGCTGGCAGGGAACCAGCTAAACTGTGGTTTCACTGCCTAATGGCTATTGTACTTGCAGGCCAGATGGTATGTCCTCACAGCGGCGATGCACCAAGGTCCGCTGCTGCAGAGGTGACATACTTATGTTTTATTACACAGCATCTTCCGCAAATGTTAAGACAACAAGGATTTTCCTTCAAAATGAAGTTTTTCAGCTGTTAAAAAGAGAAGAAACCAAACTATGTTGCGCTCTAAAAGCGGAACTTTGCCAATTGTCAACCAAATTCGTACATGTGTATATGCAAATGAACAATGTTCAGATCTCCTCCATGTTGCCGGTACCCAGAACCCTGCATTCATTGTAGGCAAAGGGCTGCCGGGTGAGGCAAAATGCATCATCAGGTAGATTGATGCTGAGTCACTTGAAATACAGATCGGAATCAGTATGCAGAGATAGCCAATTTACTGATCTAGCCTTATATTAGTCTAATATTTATGTACTTCACCATCAATTTGGAATTCTGATTAATAATCGAATTAATAACTGCAACCAAAATTACAAAAGCAGTATTAACATTGAAGCTTATGGAATTCAGTCTTGTGCAATATTAAACATACCAGCATGTACTGTACGTTCTGTTTATTTATTTACACCAAAATTAATAAACATGCAATCTAAAATACAGTATGCAAATTGAACGAAATTACATAACTAAACACAAAAAGAAAAAGTGTGTGTAAAAGGCCAACAAATTACACAACAGCTGAGACACATATTTAGACATTTTAAAGGAAGAATGCTGACATTTTTCATGAGAATGCTTTCTTAAAAACAGAAAAAATATGCAGTGACAAAAACAGACATTCACAGACAACAGTCATTAGACTGATTTTCTATACTGTTTCAAACTGTTGTACTGTTCTCTCAAAGGCACGATAAGATTACCAGATAATGGTCCTCAAGCATGTCACATGGCCACCAGCTGCTGTGAGTCTGCAGTCATCCGATGGAGGACATCATATTTTTGTTGAGTACTCACTTGACTCCAAGGTGACTCTTCCAAGTGGCTCTTTACATGAGGAGCCACTGATGTCCATGTCAGCTTCTGATCTCGTGGCTCAAATGACCCTCATGATGAGCAGAAACGCCCACAGTTTCAAGATGAGTGCCGTTTTGGCGACCACAGCAATGACCTCATAGTGCATACACAACCTGACAAAGGCTGGATAAGGATAAATGGGTTGATGGTGATTGACTGAGATTACAGAAAAGCCTTCAAAATAATAATGATTTTTTTTTTTTTTTTTTTGTCTAAATTGCTCTATGGATGCTTTCATGGCATTTGTCAGCTGCTGAGTTAAATAATAACAATTAGACAAACATATTTCAGTTTAATCTACATAGTGCCACATTCACATTGAAAACTTGAAATTGATTCAGTATTTTCTTTTGAAAATTCCTTGATAGAAATATGTCAAAAGAAATAGACTTGTTCGAATTTCTCATTTTAAAAAGGCCTTTTAAAACTGAATAGATTTAGATTGTGTTGTGTTATTATCACAAACATATGAAATGCACCTCAAAGGAAATTGTGATTGTGACTATACTAAGATCTACTACATAGATTTTGGTTAGTTCTAGCATCTTACTGAATCTGTGAATCTGTCTCCTGATGAAGAGCTAGCGCTTTTCATAATGGATGACCTCATGGGGAATTTAACAAACAGCAGCCTGCTTATTAATTTTTGTTTTGGTCCCTCCATAGAAGTTCATCCCAGTGTTCTGTGCATTGGTTGTAGCAGGGTTTTAATGGTTCAACTGGTTGTTTATTATATCTTTGGCTGTTCCACTACACAATCAAAGAGCTACTTGAGATTGAAAGAAATGTTGGCAAAGTATTATGAAAATGTGAAATATTGTTTTGAAATGTTCCCATTTCTTCAAGTGCATCGTTCTTTTGCCTTCTTCTTATTAGCGACATGTTTGACTGAATCAAAATTTAAAAAAAATTTGCATTAATTTCCAATGAAACTCTAAAATGTCTTGAAGTGCCATTATAAAGTCTCTCCATATAGAAATTCTGCTTGTTCAAGAAACACAATATTTTATTAAGTCTCCAATAACACCATTAGTTATAAATGAGAAATGCCATTATTCATTCTAAAGTAAAATCACGTGTACTTATTTATTCTGCTCATCTTCTTAGACTCAAAGTGTTATTTCATTTCAAATGAAATAAATTAAAGGGGTGAGAAATGCAGTTTAAAATTTTAGGATAGTGTGTTTTTCGTATTGGAGCATCTGGGAATTCATGAAACAGGAAACTCAGCGTGCTGTTTGGATAACGGTTACAGCTGTCAATGTTTGGAGAAAGCGAAAAAGAGTTCAACCGTTTATTTACATGGAAAATATGTCTCTAGTGAGATGCATTTAGAGTTCTCGGGCCACAAACTCTGCATGGAGAAAACGCTTAAGCTCAGGAGAAACAGTGTGGTCTAGCTGCACGGCAGACTGGCATGTCTAGGCCACAATACAAAAAAAAAAAAAAAACACTTATGTCGAAAAATACTTGGGAGACTTAAGATACACAGAACAACAGATGGCTCAACACTACCGAATGAGACGGGATTATCTGGCAATGGAGTAATACATGAGCCAAGTATTTATGGAGAAGGTGGTGGTGATGACTTCTAGGTGAGCCTCGCTGCGCGGGAGCAGCCAACCACTCCCCCTGCCACACATGCAGCACAGGGAAGAAGAAAACAGACACACAAAACACACAAAACCAGGCCCAGGACCACCACATCCACCCCTTGGAGTGTGATTGGGTCAAGACTAAGGGAATGACTGCGTAATTAAAGTATAAATAAACATTTATCTCTTGACTAGTTTAAACTGCATCATCTGCATGAGCTGCATCTTAGTTAGATGAATACAATCACGCATCAGAGATTCAGATCTGCCAGTGGAAAACTGTCTGCTTTTTTTTTTTCGTTTTCTGAAAGTGATGTAACCTGTGGATTCAGTGCAAAATGGGTGGTGGGCTTTGGTTGGTCAGTTAAGAGCAAATTACTCTATAAGCGGTGTATGTACGGAAACAAAGGGCAGCATGATAATTTTAGTGACCCACCATAACCCCTAGCCCCCTAATAATTTAGTTTCATGGCCTCCTATGTGTGCATGAGCCTCAGCATGGTTGGTCACACCCTCCGCGCTGGATTTGGATCACAATAGTTCCATTATTCTATGAGGGGAAGTTAATCGGTGTTCCACCGGCGGTCTGTCAGACGTCTGTCCACTTTCAAATAAGCAAACGTTCAAAGTGTCCTCATAAACGCCGCGCAGCAGCCGCCTGGTTTCACGGTGCGCATTTGTAAATGAAGCGGTCAAGGTGACAGAGAGTCCGGCGGAGGAGGTGGGAGAGTATGTAGGAGCCACAGTGATTCACAGACTGACGTGTCTCCGGTAGCGCAGGCGAACACTGCAGCCCGGTTATTCCACAGACTTCAGCGCAGCCGCGCAGTCGACGGCGTCTCCCGCAGAGACACACACGCGCTGTACTTCTCCAGCATGTTCCACCTTCGGCAATCTCCAATTCAACGCATCGGCACGGCAACTGTCTGATTTTTGTTGTTTTCTTTTTAATATTACTATTATCACTATTATTACTGTTTGTTTTTTTTAATTGCAAAGATTCGCGCTTTTCCTCTCCGGCTGATGTAAAAACCTGCTCCTCTATTCTGGAATGATGAGGACCTCTTATGATAACGCTGGATTTGTTTTCTTAGCTGGGTTTTGTGTGCAGTTCGGGTTTTCCTTTGAAGGTAAGATTGCATTTTCGTCCGTGTGTGCGTGTGTATTTGTGTGTGTCCGCCCTGCACGAAGGAAGCTGTGGTTAGATAAAGTGTTAAAAGTGTGCAGCCTTTCTTTCTCTTTCTCATTTGGTGGAAAACGTCCGACGTTTTAGGTGAGATGGATGTTAAAGGAACATCGCGTCACCATGAGATGGAGCAGTTTTAAATGCAACTGGTGATTCGTGCTGAATAAGAAGAAAACGAGGCGGCTGCCTCTCCGTCCTGGTTTTTATCCCTCGTCGTTTCACAATTGAAGCTGGCTGTCAAATAAAGCCGCTTTGTGTGAAAGGTGCCGCTGATTTCAGCACCGCGGACAGTTCCTGCAAGCGACCGCATCCACGCCAGCGCGCGTTCTCATTCTCGCTCTTGTTTGAGAGAAAAAATGCGCAAAAAGCCCCCGAAGACGTTTGTCGGCGAAAATATGTCCGGAAGTTTGTCTCTAAAGCTCAAACCAAATGTTTTTTTCTTGTTTCACGTTGATAAGTTTATGTTAAATCACAGGTGGCACGAGCTCACAATGACGCGCAAAATGTAACAGAACATTGATTAAAAAAACACTCAACCTTAACTGTCTGAATAATGAAGTCATGCTGCGGCTTTGTGTGTCTGTGTGTGTGTGTGTGTGTGTGTGTGTTTGTGTGTGTGCGTGTGTGAGGGAGTGAATGAGTGAGTGAGTGAGTGAGAGAGTGTGTATTTGTGAGCGTGTGTTTGTGTGTCAGTTAGAACATGAATGCACCGTTTAGCCTCTGCAGTCACAGAAGAACATTCCCTATCTGAGAGATTTATTGGTGTTTGCGCAGGAATCACTCAACTGCCCAAAATTCTCCTTCCCTCCCCCTCTCTCTCATTATTGCCCCCACTTGCCCCTCCTCTGCAGGTCGCTTCACAGATCTACCCTCCAACATGACAGTAAAAGAGGGACAAAACATAGAGATGGCATGCGCGTTCCAGAGCGGAACTGCTTCTGTGTATCTGGAGATCCAGTGGTGGTTCGTGAAAGCGCCAGAACCGGGCGACACCGAGGAGGATGTTGAGACTGAAGAGGTATAAGGGAGAAACCCCCTGCCTAACACACACACACACACACACACACACACACACACACACACACACACACACACACACACACACACACACACACACACACACACACACACACACACACACACACACACACACACACACACACACACACACACACACACACCTCCGCCCCTCCGTCCTTCCCCCAGACGTCTCAGCTTCATGTAGCAGCCGTCAGATAACTTTCTTATTCCTCTT
>CAAKHG010018445.1:10333-20546 GCA_901007715.1 Dactylopterus volitans
AAAAAAAAAAAAAAAAAAAAAAAAAAAAAAAAAAAAGAATGAGGAGAAAGATTGGCAGAGGGGTGATTGGAAGGAGCGGGAGCTGTTTCGGCAGGAGAGCGGTGGGGTCTGGTGCTTTTCCACCACAGGGTACCGGCGCTGCTCTGCTTTATTCTACTCTATTCGCCTTTGATATTGGGTGTTGTTCTGGGGGTCTTTTTCCATTAGAAGATAGTGTAACTGGTCGTCATACCCTACAGGGTAGAGTGGGGTGGGGTAGCGTAGAGTTGAGGAGAGATGAGGAGAGGAGAGTAAAGTAGATTAGAAGAGTTAGGTGAGGCAGGGTGGAGTACAGTGATGTAGAATAGAGTAGAGTAGGTTATAGCAAAGTAGAATAGGCTAGAGCACAGCAGGGTAGGGTAGGGTAGACTAGGGTAGGGTAGGGTAGAGGAGAGATGAGGAGAGGAGAATAAAGTAGATTAGAGCACAGTAAATCAGGGTATGGTAGGGAAGAGCTAGGTAAGGTAGGGTGGAGTAGAGTAATGTAGAACAGAGTACAGTAGAGTAGGCTATAGTAAAGTAGAATAGGGTAGAGTACAGCAGGGTAGAGGTAGGGTAGGAGTAGAGCAGAGGAATGAACAGGTTAGTAACGAGCAGACTACAGTTGAATAGAGTAAAGCAGAACAGGTTAGAGTAGAATAGAGTAGGATATGGCAAAGTAGAATCAGGTAGAGTAGATTATACTGGTGAGACGTCCTGCGAGCTTGAGTGTGTGCATGTGTGTGTTCACTTGTAAATGTGCTCCATAATGGAACGAAATAGGAAACGAGCAGAACTTTGCGTTTTGTCCCCGCGCGCGAGAGAAGGCCGAGAGGCGTTTGCGTGGGAGCCACTCACCGGTCTGAGCAGGTACGCCAGGCTGGTCTCCTGGATGATCAAGAGTGGGAGCCGTGTCATGGGCAGAGCGTGGTGAAGGGTCTCCAGGGATGCCATGGCCTGGTCAAACCTGCCTCCCAAGCCACCGAGTGTCACTATGGCGTCCACCTACATCGGCAGAGACGAGCGAGACCCAAAGAGAGAGAGAGAGAGAGATCATGGTTTGGTATAACGAGCAGGCAGAGGCTTACGGCGGCTCATTGGAAAGAGGAGGCAGCACAAGGAGAGAGAGAAGTGAGTTTAAGTTTAAATGCATCATATGATGGAGGTTCAATGTTCAAAATGACACAACCAAATCACTGATGAACAATGGATGATATTTGTGGGTAAACATCTGATTGGTGGACAGTGAATATGTAAGCATTTTCTCATAGTGACACTATCTGAACCAATGTGTATTAAAAAACAAAAACAAACTTCCATTGTAATGACATTTTCATGAACTTACATGGAAATCAGCTCAATAAATCTGCCAAATGGGACCAAATGCACCTCGAATTAGACTCAAGGTTCATGTGCAGTTGTGTTGCCTGAGTAGAATGTGAAGATCTGCCACCAAATCAGATGGGACTTTCCTTCCACGTTCCACCCCTCCTCATAGTTGCGAGGAGAACTGTTTGGTTGTCTTTTTTTGTGTGTTATTCTGTTAACAGGGGCGAACTCTGCCAAAGTGGGTGGTGGGGAATGCAGTTTCTCATCGAGTTAAGTGGATTGGCCCCAAGATTCAAAGACCTCTGCCACGCGCCTGGTGGTTTTTGCTTAATCCCGCTAACACATAAACAGCCATGGTCGAAAAACCCAACTTCCCCGGCAGAGGTGATTTTCAAGGAGACAAAAGAATGACAGGGACCGCTGGGACACATTCAATAAGTATTAAAAGCAACAAGGACACGGAGCTTTGAGAACCAGCCGAGATGGAGGACAGATAAACAATCGGTGGTGGCTGAGCCGCGAGTGAACCGTTGCATAACAGTGACACCAAAAATCAGACCTGAATTAAGAGGTGAGCACGACAACAGCTATATAACCTAAGTGGATTACTCAAACTAATACCATTTTCTGCAACCTCAGAGCTAGGGTGGGAAAAATAGGACAAAAAAAAAAAAAAAAAGAAGGTCCCTCCATCACTTTAAGCCAGCAGTTCACTTAAGTACAATATTTACAGCTCTCAGCAATTATATCCTCATACAAAGTCCCCGAGCAGTCAAGCACCAAAGCTGACAGCCCCAAAAAAAACCCCACAGAGTCGAGAGGGCAGAGGCGCTGTCAGCGCCTGACAACTGACAGTCACCAGCAAACAAAATCAACTCGCACGACACCAATCTTACACAGCTTCCCTTTGACTCCGCAGCGAGCCAACACAAACAAATTCCAACTTTAAAAAAAAAGTACCGTTCAGCTCATAAATGAACTGTTTTGCGTGCTTTATTGGCAGGCATCAACGCGTATTATTTTTTTTTTAATTACAGTGCGGGAAACTTGTGGAGATCACGGAGCATGCTGGGCTCCCTCTCCTCCGCACCTCCTCATCGTTGGCAATTCCCCGACAGGTGAAAGCCTGCGGATCAATCACGCGCCGGAAGCTGCTTCATGCACGCAAGGGAACAGACTATTTGCTGAAGAGACAGAGAGGGTCGTAACTAACGTCCCTCCGGAGGGGGGGTGCGGTTACAACAGAAGTGGGTGCTGAGACGGAGGTTAGTTCAACATCTGGCTGACGCCCCCACATGCACAAGCATAAAACTGTGAACAAGTCTAGACTAAGAGAAACTACTTACTGTGTGTCTGTGAAGGGGAGAAAAGAAAAGGGGGGATATGAAGCAGAAAACCTGGCAGGACTAAAGCGAGAGCAGCGACTTTAGTGGCTTATCAGCTGTAATTTTACTTTAAAATAACAGGGATGGAACGACGACTGGTAGGAGGGATTATGGCAAAACCTTCTGAAAACCATACATGGTGCAAGAATCTAGAGCCTCTCAGTACCTCGTGTCAAAACATGGTTCTATTCCTCTCTGATCAAGTCTTCCCTCAAAATGATTTCCCTTCAACTAATGTCAAAATAGTGCAAGCTCTCCCCTGCACGAATGTATCAACTGATTTAAATGCGCCAGCGTCTGCAGAAGCTGCTGCTCCTCTGCGATGCTCCTCACTGCTGCTTTACATTGTGGACGGCCCTTTTCAGCCAACTGGATCCTGCAGCTGGTTCTGCTCTCATGGACGTGGCAGTTCACAGTTGGTTCAGCTTGAGAACCTTCCAAGAACCGGCTTGCTGTTCCACGGGGTATGTAGAATCAAATAACTCTAAAACAGTACTCACCGAGTTACTGTTAAGCTAGCATTACTGTGCCTCACCGCTGGTTGCCAACTGTCACCATGGTGCAGGGAGACTGTGTGTGTGTGTGTGTGTGTGTCTGTGTGACCAAACACTGGGTTTTTAGCCCCCATCACCATCCTGACTTTTGGCGACCATAGGTGACCACATTTAAGTGATGGCTAGCTTCGACTGGGACATTGGTCGTCATGGTGGTATCTTCACAAGGTAGCCACGCCCTAAACAATACCCGGCTATGCTGACTGGTTGACTCTTAAGTGGGACCACAATTTACAAAAATGAACATTATGAAGAAGACTTGAAACTATTGATTGAGTCCATAAATTCACGAGTAAAATGTTTACGGCGGTCATAAATACAGAGAGAGGTTGGGTCTAACAGGTCTCCTTGTCTGGTAGGTGTCGATTTAAAACTGGGGATTCACGTTCTCCAAAGCGAGGAGCTCAACCTCAGCAGTCCTGCCAACATACGAGACACAAAAAAATCATTCTTCTGAACATGTCCTGAAACTGGTCTCGGGTGGGACCCATCTAACCCCACCGTCGATCGTTTTCATTTGGGTATCTGCCGGATCATTAATTTACCAAGCAAAGACCAAAAAGCTGCTAACAGGTGGAACATGTGAGGAAAAAGGATGCAGGCATCAGTTGAACAGCGGATGGTATCAGAAAGGAGCATCAGCCAGTTCAAAAATACATTCGACAGAGAGCAAAAAATACAAAGAAAACAAAGGATGCTGAGTGGAAAACAAGGTTCAAGGTGAAAAAAAAAAAAAAGGCACATAGTGTTTCAACCATCAGCATTTTTGCTGTGTTCGCTAGGCATATCAAGCTCAATATAACAATATGAATTTTTCTTTTGCATCTTTAATAAAAAAAGAAAAAGGGGAAAACAAGGATGACTGGGTGAGGGAAATTGCAACAAGCCGGCACAACAGATCCAGCTGTTCTCCCTCCGGAGGAAGCGACGCCGGCTTTGGGGATCGACACACACACACACACACACACACACACAAAAAAAAAAAACCTTGTGTCCTGTTATTGGGAATGACGAACAGATAACCACAGACGAGAAAAGGGGAGCGGCGGCGCTGATCACGGCTGCGACGGGTAAGCGGGGAGATGGAGGCTAACTGGGGCAGAGTGGCGAGGGCAGCAGCAGACACGTGCGCGCATGTTTCAACAAGTAGACTCCAAAAAAAAAGAAAAAAAACAACAAAAAAAAACAGGTGTAAACAGGTTAGTGGCTACACACAAAGCATAAAATGCCTTTCACAAAACTCACCCGTCATTAAAAACAAAACAAAATAACAACAGGCGAGCGCAGACACACGCGCGCGCGGGTGCACGTTTTCCATCCGCACACACTGAGACGCTTTTATAAATATATACCCACACAAACAAACATGCTCATCCACCATCCATAATCCTCTGATACCATTCTTTGGGATTTCACCGACACAATAAGAGATAAATTCTCCAAATCGAGCACTAAGCTGTGGGGAGGAAAACATTCAGGGGCTAATATAATGAATCTCAAACAGCCCGAACAGGAGCACAATGTTCAGTAATCTGCAAATCAGCCTGTTATTAATTCATTTAAAAGCAGGCCAGACGGATGGAAATTAGCAGCGACGGAGAGCAAAAGGTGTGGTGCCGAGTTTTGAGTCCAGCTCTGCTTTTGTATGACCTGCTGCGATTCATTAATAGCTGAATGAAACCAAAACAACAAAACAAAAGGCAAAACAAAACCCCCCCAAAAAAAAAAAAAAAAAGAGTGATAGTGGGTAAAGAAAAGTGAAGAAAAAAAATACCCCGACGAAGTCATAATCGGCAACTCTGACGCAGCTTCAAAAAGTGATTGCCAGGCTCCTATCAGTCGCAGGCAGACAGACGGACAAACACTCAATTCAAAGGGAGAGTAAATATTAGCCAGGCCAGGGAAAAGGGGGGGGGGGGATAAATAAAACTGAAGGAAGGACATCTTCTCTTCAAGCCTGATTCCGAAAAACAGGCAAAATTCACAATGTGGCAGGCTGCATGCATATGAGATGAAGTGTGTGTTTGTGTGCTCCGTGAGTGTCTTTCATCATCTTAGAGATGTGAAGTGATTGTGGCACTCGGCGCTGATTGGAGCAACACTCGGCATGCTGCTTCAAATTTGGAATAATGGAGGAAAATAGAAAGAGGGACGGAAAGAAAAAGGAAGGAGGACAGATAAATATACATGAACGAATGGACAAAAGCGCTATTCCCTTTTGATTTGTCACATGATTCTTCTTGAAATGTACGGATTGTTATTAAGTGCTTCAACTGCTGCTGACGGCTCATTTCCAGTTGTGATTTTTTTATTTATTTATTTTTTTTGGATATCGCGCATTGGTTGGAGGGTACGTCTCGCGCACGTTGGAAAAGAGCCGCAACCTGAATGAAACATTTCATTTAAAAAAAAACAACAAGCAAATCAAGCAAAACTCCGCTCGGCGCGTCGCGCGTGGGCGTAAACGCGGATGTTGTTATTCCAATTATATTTTTTTTGACACTTCATTTCTTCGGGGAATGTTGGGGGAGCATGCGTGCTCCTCTCCCGCAGTGCATTGTTTCATATTCATGCACCCGCCCACACACATGCACACACACACACATGCACACACACCTGGGAGCTGCCTGCAGTCAACCCCAGTCCAGCACTATCGACCTCTGAGCGGCTCATCTCAACTGAGGAGCGAATGCCTTGCTTAAGGGCACCAAACATACTGATCGGGGAAAGAAGACCTTTATTCATTTTGCAAAGTGCTACATCGAGTGCTGGTCCTGCAAAAAAATAACGTTTTAAAATAATGTTTTTAATGAAGATGTCTTGAATAAAAATGCTGTATTATCAGAGTGGTTTAATATCGTGGGAATTACATTTATTCATCGTGTTGTGTTAGTGGGACGCCACTCTGGTTTCTGTCTGTTACATGAGCACATGAAGCTGCAGCTAGCAAAAAGGTTAGCCTGGTTTAGCATAAAGACTGGAGGCCAGGAGGAAAACAACTAGCCTGAAATAAACATAAATTCAAGACAAAGAACTGATAGATGATGGTTTTGCTGCGCTGAAATGAATAATATGTAAGGAGGTGGTTTTTTTCTCAAGGTTTAGAGTGATCAAATATTTTTCAAAATATTGTCTGCAAAAAGGGATCAATGCCACCTGTGTTTGCAAGGTTAATAATGGCGTCACTGGCTGTATGTTCAGACTGGGAGCAGCCGGTGGCGCTGTAACTCGCCCGCTCTGCCCCGTCAGGAAAAGGACGCAAATTATGACAATTTCTTTTCCTGACATGTGGTGGGCTTGTGGGCTTAAGTCGTAGACGTAGCTACATAGTTTTGTTGCAGTTATTGACAAGCAATTAAGCTCAATATTAGCGACATTACTGACAGATTTGCGCTTAGAGCACGTTTTATTTCTTTACTTCTGTCTCTGTATGCAATCGGGGACGGGTGATAAATAACCACAACGATCAAGCTGTCACCCAATGTGGCTGAAACTATCGTTTGGTGGGAATCCATGTGTGTGCAGTCGCGTCATCTGGAACGCTCATCTGGATCCCCGACGGCGGCCAACAAATGGCGCCTTAGCTCTTTACCATAAAGTCACGCTGAGTTCAGCTTCATTCCGATGCCTCGACGCGCCGCCAGCCGACACCCAGCTGACTCGCATCAATGGTTTTTGGTCACTTTGAGACTCCTGCTGCATCTGGTCTGAACGTATGGTTTACGTTTAACAATGTGGTAAAAAAAAAATGCTGTCTTGTGTTAATTTGTGAGCTTTGGAAGAGCACTTCTTTAAGTGTTCTCCTTTGCTTCCAGTCCTCATGCTAAGCTTTATTAAACAAAGCATCGCTTGGAACCAGCAACATACTTCACCGACACAAAGGATGGAACACTGCAACCAGGCTCCAGCACTTTTAGTACGGTCCTATAATCCTGCATGCGGGTCCTCCAGAAACGCATACGGGTCCTCTACTACTGCATAGGGTTCCTCCAGAAACACATACGGGTCCTCTAGAACTGCATCTGCATATGAGCTCTACCCATCCAGATGCCAATGGTCTTGGTAATGTCCTTGGTCCGGTCTGCTTCCGCATGTGGAGGTTGCTTAAAAACAGCGGGTAAAAGTGCTTGATCTCCATTTCTTTAGCCGATGGTCTCCACATCTGCGTGACGCCGGCTTATATGCGCTGGCGCGTTCAACATGTGTGGCGGTACGTGTCGCTTGTTGCCGTTTTAGTCCACAGGGAACATTTAAAAGCAGCAGATGGTCTTTGGTCTTCTTCTGTTGTTTAATGGCAGTTGCCTGACTGTTTTTAGGCGCATTATCGGCACTTTGGACTGGGAGGTGGGTACTGCCATATGTATGACTGCGTGTACCGAGCTGGGGTGTCTGTGCCATGATGGTTTGGTCCATATACACGTACTGATACGCCCCTCATAATGACTGGCCAGTAAACCTACTAGATAAACCAGTTTCAATTAGAGGTGCCCTGAAAATATCAGGTTACAATTACAGTGAGGTCCTCACCTGTAGCTGCCGACTCCGAATCTCCTCCAGCATTATGACCAGACACTTGGTGAAGTCTGTTAGATCCTGGTCACTTGTTTCGACCAGCCTGCATCCCTGCACAGAAAAATGAAGAAAAAAAAAAAGGGGGGTCGAGCGGGCAGCGAGATACACGGACGCGTTCACAGATGGCGAAACAAAAACACAGGCAGAGATAAGGGATGGCGGGATAACGGCACAGCGAAACGGGGAGGGACGGAGGTATAAATCAGTGTTTTAGTCTTGTCTGGCTGTCTGCCGGCTCCTTTGCTGAATAATGGAGAAGGTTCAGTGGCCCTAAACTACAGCATCCAGGTAAACAACCATGCTCGAGGTTTTCTCTCCCTGTGTCTATTGCGCTCTCCACACACCGTCGCTTTCCCCCTAAAACACACCGACCTCCCCATTGTGCCACACACACACCACCCACACACACACTCACACACACAACGCGCGCAGTCGGCTCACACAAACTTGTTCGCCGTGCTCCGTTTGATCCCATCTATCCTCCCTCCTCTCATCCCTCCATCCCAGCCTTTTCTTGTCTCTCTCTCCCTCCCTTGTGGATGCTATTCAGCTCTCTCCTCTCCATTTATGCAGAATTATTCACCGTTTCCGACAAATCTTCGAGGGAACGCCTCAAACTTTCCCGCTGCTGTGCTCCCGAAGCATTACCATAACAGTCTGTTCTCGCTGGTTGAAAAAGGTATTACTCGTTTCTTTCTTTTTTTTTTGCAGCTTGTGTGATGTTTGTGAAAAAAAGGCTGATATTACAGACACTAGTGTTAAAGGAAAAGGGTGAGAATAACACTATATGAGTATGCGTGTGTGTGTGTGGCATCTGCCTTTCAAACTTTAAACACAGTGTACATAAATGGCGGTTTGATCACAGAAACACAGCACTTGCGTTTCCATGACCATTGAAGTGTGTGTGCTTATGTGTGTATTTGTACTTTCTTGAGGAACAAACACAGTATATTTGCATCAGCGAGGACAGTTAGGACATTTTGGCCGGTCCTCAGTTAGTGAGTCACCTTCGAAGGCCAATTTTGGGGGTTAAAACTTTGTTAAACATTAAAATTAGGTTGAAGGTTTAGCAATTAGTTGAGATTGTTATGGTACGGGGCTACGGAATGCATTATGTCAATGAATGTCCCCACTAAAATAGAAGTACAAGGGTGTGTGTGTGTGAGTGGGACATTTTTTCCCCGACTCTATTATTTATTAAACCTCGTGTTCTCTTGCTATGAACAAAGGGAAGTTTGCTTCACGGAAAACAAAACAAAGTGCATCTATTTTTTTTTGTTTTTTGTTTTTTTCATGACCTTGGGAGATTTTTACTTTGACGTGATAAACTACGTGTGAGGGCATCGACCCCGTCAAACTCGGCTGTCGCAGTATGCGCGGCTGCATGTTAATGGGATTATTAGCGGGATGTTCATTTTCGTTTGCCGTGTGAACAGCTTGGTCAGAATATTGCCTTTTTTTTTCTCAGAATGAGGCCAAAAAGCGGAATATCGTGTGTGTATATAAATGCAGCTACAGCCACTTGGAGTCTGTTCAGTGACGAGCTGAGCCAGAAATTCACCTGCTGATTTACTGGGCCATCCCCCTCTTAACGCCGGCAGATATTGCTTCATCCGTCCTGGACATGAGCGAAGGAGAACGGGAACACGTACAGGATGCGGTGGCCGAAATGTGAGGTCGGACATCAGCATCGGGACGAATATTTGGCTCTTTAGCCGCTAAACGCTCCACGGTGTCCACCAGCTGGTCGATAACCGGGCCCTCTAGTTTGCCCTTTGGTGTTGAGAGTAATGGAGCTCTCACACTGCGGGCTGCGCGAATCAAACCAAAACAGCGGCGGCGCGGAGCGGAGCAAACAAAGAGCTGGAGACGAGAGCAGGAGCTCACTTTTACAGCTCGCTGGAGCTGTAGCGAGCGGCGGGGTTGACGGGTCCGCCGGCTGATCACTACGAGCGACGCCTCGAACATTACACGCCGTCATTTAATACATTCGGCTCCTTCAAATTTGATCTCTTTGAAGCCCTTTAATGTGCTGTGCGTGCTGTGCATGCTGTGTGTGTGTGTGTGTGTGAGCGTGTGTGAGCGTGAGCACCTGTGGATCCGGACCGCGTGCACGTCCCGCTCACCTTGTCTGCATAGAAAGCTTTTACGTCGGCAGTAATGGAATCGAAATCCCCGCTGATGTAGTCGGGCAGGAAGCTGGATGCAGGGGAGAGCGAGAGAGGGTGAGCGACAGAGGGTGAAGGGTTGGAGGGTGAAGATTGCAAGAACGACAGAGAGACAAAAAAAAAAAAAAAAGGGGGGGGGGGGGGAAGGGGGGGGGGGGGGGGGGGGGGGGGGGAGGGGGGATCAGGG